>JASAMY010001824.1:0-26009 GCA_030248085.1 Paralinhomoeus sp. GSCO2_6 | reverse complement strand
TTTGTCTGATGCCCTGAATATAGAACAATTTGACAAATTTGAGAAAACGCAGTGGGACCCGGCACGCACGCACGCACGCCGCTGACACTCCCGTCGCCGACTGCCGACCAGGGGCGGATCTAGAAATTTTCGGCTAGGGGGGGCGAATGAGCCTACCCCGTGGAACCGGCTACAATTAGACCTATATGTAGGTAGCAGCACCTGCGTACATTTCGGGAACCAGGAATTTGTTTTGCAAAGAGGGTGAAAAAACTAGCCACAATTTGACTATTAGTTTATTCGTATTTTTTGCGTTGCATGCACACAAATGGCGCCGCAGGCAAAATTTTTAACTTTTTGGCATCACGTACGCTCTGAAAGTCATGCAAATTTTGTTACGCTTTGTGCAAAATTAACTGCGCCTCAGGCGAAAATTTTGCTAATTCTACATCTCTCAATGCCTTCTTTCTTTAAAAAATTAACTGTGGAGCGATTTTAATTGGCCTGTTGGCCAGCAGTGGCGGATCCAGAAATTTTTGGGGAGGGGGAACCCTGTTGATATTTGGAGATGCTGGGTCATTTCGTCGATGTTTTGGGCACACAATCGGTCATTATTGACAAGTAATAGATAAAATCGGCGCCGCAGACGAAAATTTTTTGGTTAGGGAATACTACATCCTGCCCCCAAAAGGAGTCCCAAGTCCAAGAGTGACCTGTACGCTCACTACAGGACAGGGCCGCAGGAAAAATTTGCATGTATGGGTAGCGCGTTAATCTAAAGGAAACAAAGACATCTGCTAAACCTCTCTGGCCTGCCTGCGCCTGACCTTCGCCCATCACCTACTGCCCACCCTTCGCCCCTCGCCTACCCACTTGCCCTTCGCCCTCGCCTGCCACCCACCTTTCGCCCCTCGCCTACCCGCCCGCCCCACACGCAATCCGCCCAGCGATGGGGGCGATCGCCCCGTTCGGCCCCCCCGCCCCACGATCCGCCCTTGCTGCCGACTAGTGGAGACGACCCCCTATCGGTGCCACGGCCGACTGCTGACCAAGTCCAGCACGATGCGCAGGTCCGTGGCTGAACAATCTCACAAAAAGATGGAGATGGAGCGAGCGAGCAAGTGAGCGAGCGACGGTGGGCAAGATAGGAGGCGCACAAACGCGAGACGTCCGCCTCGAGCGTGACGAAGGAGCGGCGCTCCATCGAGAGGAAGGCCGCCTCAAACTGCCGACTGTGCGCGGAAGAACACCAGGCGGTTGCAGTCGAGCAGGCGTTGGCGCAGGGCGCACGCGCCCGCACGGTCAGCAGTCGGCGCCGGGACCGACAGGGCGTCGTCTCCAGCGAGCAAGCACAAACGCACGTGCAATTGTAGACTCACGCACGCACGCACGCACATACGCACGCACGCCCACGCACGCTCACGCACATGCACGCGCAATCTCACAGGTGCACACGCATGCGCACTGTGCGCGCGCGCGTTCTGAGATTCTGCCATGTCGGATTAGATTCAACAATATTTACCTCCGCGACCGCGGGTGTACAGGAACACTACCGCGAATTACCCGAGCACTGTTACGTGCCATTCTGTGCTGCGCTGCACCTTTTATAAACTACGCATAACGGGCAGGTGGGGAGGTGGGGAGGTGGGGGACCTCGAAACGGTATTAGCCAAGTAAAATAAGGTAGAGTCAATTTCTAATGGATGCATGCAGTGCCTGTGATGCATGCAGAGCTTCATGCAGTGCCTGTGATGCATGCAGGCGGCAAGGATGTTCGTGATTGGTGTCAGTATAAAACTACGAACCTTAAAAACTATGCACTAGCAGATCTACGCACAAAACTACACACTTGAAAAACTGCGCGCACATAATTTTTATTGTGTAACGACGTTCGACAGGACGTCCACCAACTGTGCCGAGAGGCAATTAGAGTAGTAGTACGGTAGTACACACTGTAGTGTATAACTACTGTAGTCTCGATGGCGCCGAGCTGGCGCGTGATTGATGAATGCGCCGACGGCGGCCAACCGGCGCCCTTTAGGTTTTGTCGGCTTGTGCGCGGCCGCTTGATTGCTTGCACCCCCCTCGATTGCGCGCCGCAGTTCGATTGCGAGCGGCGCGGTGTGCTCGCGTTTGGGTAAACGGCAACCAGTGGAAAGATCGCACGCACGCACCGGCAAAGACAGACTCGCAAGCGAAGCTCGACACAGTGGCGAAGCGAGCTCGGTGTGCGTGTGCAGCTTGCTCCTGACCTCCCAGAGTAGCCTGCGCTCACGTTCTCGCCAAGAGAGGAGCAGGGCGCGCTACTGCTGGTGTCGCACTCGCACTTTGTGGACCTCACCCCCTTCAACCATGTCGTCGGCGCTGCGCATGCAGATTGGGCCAACCAAGGCCCGCCTCGTCACCTACCTGGCTTCCGTCACCGACCCGCGTCCAGTTCTTGTCCATGGGGAGGCTGCTGACGCAGCTCTCATACGCCTCACCGACCTTCGGCGCAACTTGCTCTTCGAAGAGTCGCGCATCGACAAGGCGTGTGCCGTACTCGACCAGAAGAATCTGGCCTGGGGCGCGCTGATCGCCGCGATCGACGATGCGGCCGAGAAAGCCGCGGAAGAGCAGTTGTACGAGAGCACGGCGGGAGGCGCCAACGGCTACATGGCCGTCTGGCAGGAGGCGCAAGAGACGCTCTCGTTGCTGCACGTCATCAAAGACGAGCTCGACACGGCCATCAGCGAGGTACGGTACCCAAGACACGCCCACAACAACCAATCGAGCGGAACCGCGGCCGGCGGAACTACGGCCGGCGGCGCCGCGGCGCGCCGCGACACGGCCGCCCCAACAATGCAGCACGTCCGGTTGCCGACAATCCAACTCGCGGCTTTCGACGGCAACCCGCTGAGCTGGCAGACGTTCCACGACGCCTTCCACGCGTGCGTGCACCAGCAACCGATCTCGAGCATCGAGAAGTTCAACTATCTACGCACCATGCTCCGCGGCGAAGCTCTCCAGGCCATCGACGGTCTGGCTGTGAACGACGCCAACTACGACGCTGCCCTCAGTCTGCTCCGACGGCGCTTCGGAGCAGAGCATGTCGTCAAAGACCGCCTCTACGCGGACCTCAAGTCGTTGCGACCCCTGTACCAGTACAAATCCGCTGGTGAGCTGCGACTGTTTGTTGACGCAGTGGAGAACATCTGCCGTCAACTCACAATCCTGGGTGAGGACGTCAACCACCCGTCAGTCGTCAACGACATCATGGGCAAACTTCCGCGCTCCGTGGTACTCAAACTCGAAGAGCAGTACCGCACGGACAGCAACGTCGGCGCCTGGACGCTGGACCAGCTCCGACAGGCCCTCTCCAACCTGGTTGCAGTCCAGGAAAGAGTCGATCGACTCACTCAACACACACACACAACACACACTCAACACACACACACACACTCAACAAGGCGCAGCAGAATGCGCCTCAAGCCCAGTCCGCGCGCGGCGGCGGCGGACAGCGGCGACAACAAGGCGCCGAGCGGCGCGACGAGCAAGCCCGCTCCTCAGCCGACATGTTCGCGGTCTTCAACCAGACGGCCGCGAAAGCGAAACCGCCCCGTGGCAAATACGGCGGGGATCGACGCCAGCCACAACCGGCTGCCACGACATTGACAGGGGCGCGGACGACGCAATCGACGGCTCAGCCGAAGTCGCCCTGCATCTTCTGTAGCGGCAATCACTTCAACGCGCGCTGCCCTGTTGCCTCAACGCTGGAGGCTCGCAAAAAGCGACTCATTGACCTGCGTCGCTGCTTCATCTGTCTCCGCAGTGGATGCAGTAGTCGAGAGTGTCCCACTCGAGAGCAGCGCAGCTGCTACAATTGCAAGGCCGTCGGCTGGCACAATCAAGCTCTCTGCCCAGCGCTGTTCAACAAGCAGGTGGGTTCCGCAGCAACTGTGGCCACCGCAATGGCCGACGAGCCGCCTTTCAACGACGCGGCCGCCGAAGACCAAGATGCTGCCGCCGCGTCCCACGTGAACGTGAGCAACGTCTCGAGCGTCAACAATGACCACACGAGCACGCACTTGCTCACGGCATTGACCTACGTCGCGGCCGACAGCGACGAGTCGACGACTGCCCAGGCTCGCGTCTTCCTGGACTGCGGCAGTCAAAGGTCATTCATCACCGCCAAGCTGGCCAAGCAATTGCGCCTGCAGCCCGTCTGCCAGGAGCAGCTGTCGATTCGGACATTCGGCAGCCAAAAACCAAGTGTATGCGCTGCGTCTGTATGCCAAAGACGGCACGCACAGTGTTATCAACGCAAACGCTCTACCCGTGGCCGGCACGCTGACCGGCAAGATGAGCAAGGGACTTCTGTCACACGACGACATGACGTTCCTCAACCGCTTGCCGCCTGGTGTTTTGGCCGAACCCCAGGCTGCGACGCCGCAACAGTACGAGCCAGACATCCTCGTGGGCGAGGATTACTTTTGGGACCTGATCGACCCAGCCAAGAAGCAACGCCTGCCCTCTGGTCTGTATTTGTTGTCTTCCAAGTTGGGCATGCTGCTCGGAGGCAAGTGCGTGCACGACGAAGCCAGCAACACTGGAGTCACTGTCTGTCCAGCTCTCACATCAGCCGTCGCCGAGGAGCCCCGTCTCGAGGACTTCTGGACGCTGGAGTCCATCGGCATCACCGACTGTCCAGCTGCCAACGATGATGAAAAGGCCCTGGAGCAGTTCAACGCAACCGTTGCGTTCCAAGATGGCAGATACGTCGTCCTCTGGCCATGGAAGGCGGACGAGCCTAGCCTGCCGGACAACTACGCCCTCGCCTATGGGCGCTTCAACTCGCTCGCACGCCGATTGCAACAAGACGGCGAGTTGCTACACAAGTACAACCGGGTCCTGCAAGACCAACTCCAAAAGGGGATCATCGAGCCGGTGCCGGCCAGCGAGGTCAAGCCCAAGCTGTGCCACTACTTGCCGCACCACCCGGTGATCACGCCCGACAAAGCCACAACGAAGGTGCGCGTCATCTACGACGCCTCGGCGAAGTCCTCGGCCTCCAACCACAGCCTGAACGACTGTTTACACCGAGGACCCGTCATCTTGCCTGACATGGCCGGCTGCCTGTTGCGCTTCCGGCTACCGTCTGTCGCTTTGGTCGCCGACATCGAGAAGGCGTTCTTGCAAATTGCGCTTCACGCAGAGGACCGCGACGTCACTCGTTTCCTCTGGTTCAAGGACCCGTCGCGACCCACGTTGCGTGACAACGTCCAAGTCTACCGATTTTGTCGCGTGACATTCAGAGTGGTATCGAGTCCATTCCTACTCGGAGTCGGAGCGACCGTGCAGCACCACCTCAGGCAAGCGGCCACGCCTACAGCCCACCAGATCGCCGAGAACATCTACGTGGACAACGTGCTACTGGGCGCCAGTGATGCTGACACGGCGCTGGCCATGCGTGTCGAAGCCAAAGACACGTTCGCCCAGGCGTCCATGAATCTATGAGAGTGGACGTCCAATTCACAACAAGTGCGTGACCAGCTGCCGATAGGCGACAAGGCCAAGGGCAGCGATGTCAAGGTGTTGGGTCTCATCTGGCACACTGAGACAGACACGCTGCAAACTCCCAAGCTGAAAAACAGCAACGAAACAGGCCCAATCTCCAAGCGACACGTGCTACACTGCGTTGCCAGTGTCTTCGACCCCATGGGCTTCTTTGCGCCAACAATACTGCAAGGCAAGCTGTTTCTACAACGCTTGTGGGCGCTCCAACTGGACTGGGACAAGCCACTGCCTCCCGACTTGGTGGCCGAGTGGTTGCCCATCCACCAAAAAAAAAAGTCTGCTGCAACTGCACGACATGCAGTTGAGCCGCCACGTAGGCACAATCAACCCCAAGACGGCCACGCTGATCATCTTCGTCGACGCCAGCGCCAAGGCGTACGCGACCGTCGTCTACATTGTGGACCAGCAGTCTGGTCAAAGCCAGCCTTCGTTGCTCTACGCTAAAACCCGCGTAGCCCCAAAGAAAACATCCATGCCTCACCTGGAGCTGCTAGCTCTCCTGATCGGCAGGCGAGCCGCCACGTTCGTCAAGAAACAGCTAAAGCTGGAGACGGACATCTACCTCTACTCCGACTCACAGTGCGTTCTGCGATGGCTCACGTCATCCAAGACACTGTCTGTCTTCGTCACGAACTGGCTGAAAGAAGTGCGGAGCTGCACTGACTTCCACTTCCACTACATCTCCACGGCGGAGAACCCGGCTGACTGCGCGTCCCGGGGACTGTCAGCCGACGAGTTGGGCGCGCACTCCCTCTGGTGGAGTGGCCCACCTTGGCTTCAGCAGCGACAAAACGAGTGGCCAGAAAGTGGCCCGCCAATCGTGACGCCCGAGTTGCTGCAGCAAATCGACTCAGAAGTCAAGAAGAGTCCGTTTCACCAGACGCCGGCCATGGCTGTGATCGCCTCCGACCCTGTGGTAGATATCCAGCGCTTCTCCAGCTTGCGACGCCTGCTGGGCACCATGGCCTACGTGCTACGCTTCATCAAAAAGAAGGTCTGGAGCAAACTGTCGACCATGCAGCAGTCGAAGTTGCCGCAGTTTGGCCACCTGACGGCCACTCTGGTCCACCAACGGCATTGGACCTCAAAACGGCCAAGCAAGCGCTCGTCTGGCAAGTTCAGCGCCAGAGCTTCGCTGAGGCTTTCGAGAGTATCAGGCAGCGCGAACCAAACAACTTGGTCACAAACCTCCAGCTCTACACTGACGAGCATGGCATTCTCCGCTGCTACGGACGGCTGGAAAAGGCCGACCTCCCCGACGACAGCAAGCATCCCAAGCTGTTGCCTCCCATCCACCCATTCACGACCCTCGTCATACAGGACGTGCATCGTTGGCATCAGCACTGCGGCCCTATGCAGACCCTGGCGGCGCTCCGACGCGAGTTCTGGGTGCCCAAGGGGAGGGTCGAAGTCAACAAGGCGCTGCATGCCTGCGTCACCTGTCGTCGCTTCAAAGGAGGCCCCTACCCACTGCCAGCCATGCCTTCTCTGCCAAAGGACAGAGTGAACAAGGCAAAACCGTTCGAATTCGTCGGACTCGACTATTTCGGGCCCCTCAACGTCAAGGTGGGCGACGAGCACCGCAAGGTGTGGGTGTGCCTCGTCACATGTTTGGTGACACGAGCCATACATCTGGAACTCGTCCATGACATGACAACGACCTCGTTCTTGCTCTGCCTGCGACGCGTGATCGCCCATCGCAGCAAGCCCCAGCGGATTGTCTCGGACAATGCACCACAGTTCCAACTGGCCAAGACCGTCATCGACACGGTCTGGGCGAACGTCAGTCAAGACGTCGACGTGAAGTCCTACTGCGCTACACAAGGCATCGAGTGGTACTTCATCACGCCCTTCGCACCGTGGCAGGGTGGTGTCTACGAGCGCATGGTTGGTATCACCAAAAACAGCCTACGAAAGGCCATTGGCAAGCGTATGCTGGACCTCAACCAGCTCTGTACTCTTCTCACAGAAGCTGAAGCCTCGGCATGAACTGTCATGAACTCTCGGCCGCTTACAGCTCTGTCAGAGGATGTTCGATCGCTGGACATCCTACGCCCAGTCGATCTCCTCCAGCCCGCTGGTGAAATCGGCACTCCTACACTGGCCGACAATGGCGACGAGGTGCTTCCTCGCCTGCCCACCACTAGCCAGAAACTGGTGCGCTTCTGGGAGTCGTCACAACAGTGCCTGGACTACTTCTGGCGTCTGTGGCACGACGACTACTTGCTCAGTCTGCGTGAGTGATACGTCCACACGCATCGGACGCCTCGCTGCACTTCTAAGCACCCTCTGCACGAAGGCGCGGTCGTCCTGATCCACGACGACAGCCTGTCCCGCGCCGTCTGGACAATGGGCCGCATCACGCGTCTGCTTCCCTCAGCGGACGGACAAATTCGCGCGGCGGAGGTGGCTCTGCCATCGAACAAGCGAATCAACCGGCCCCTCAACCTCCTGTATCCACTCGAAGTGGATGGAGAAGACGACACTCAAGTCGATGAACAAGAGGATCAACAACCAGTGGCGGCGAGTTCGAAAGTGACGTCGCCAACACAGCAAAAACCGCAACTGCAACACAGCAACACTGCGTCCGAGTTGTCACCGGGAGGGGCAGCTCGCGAAATCAGACGGCCTGGATTGAGGCCACGCCAGAAGATCCAGTCCCCAGTGTGTCTGCTGCAAGCGGCCCTACTGTGCATCTTGCTGCCAGCGGTGTTAACGACACCGTGTCAAGACCCAAAGACACTGCAGCACATGCACAAGGTTTGGTCTCCCAACTGCAGCAGCGATGGGCACGTGGTCTACCGTAGCAAACTGCACACGTACTGCTGGGTGAAAACCACGTGTGACAAAGGCAAGCACCTCGACGGCACGGGCAACTGCGCCCGGAGATGTCACTGTCCCGAGTGGGCCACCGCCTGCGACTATTCGAATCCGCCACTCCAGCTGCCTGGAAACGACGATGTCCTTTTGGCGGCGCGGCCCACGACCGTCTGCTCGTTCGAGCCGACAGCGACATGCAGTAAGCACCCCGTCCAGGTCGTCCTTCCGCAAATCCAGCTGTGGAACGGGACGAAGTACTTCGTCGAAGAACTGAAAATTCGACGCGAACAGAAGGTCACTGCCAAGCCAGAATGCATTGGCACTGGCAGCGCCACGACGGGAACGCCACTCTATTGCATGTTGAGCGAATGCCAGTCTGCAGCCACCAAGTTCTGCAGAATTCCCGAAGAAGACACCATCGTCTACTTCAACGACGAAGGCGACTTCCCAATTAGGGCCTATGGAGAAGCACTGGCCACAGTGTACCAAGAGAAATCCGTCAAGCCGCCCAAGGAGGACAGAAACGTGCAGATCGAGTGCCAGAAAGGCGGCATTCAACTGGTCCTCCCTCCAAAGGTTCAACTGGCTGAAGTGTGCTCTCCACCAATCTGCTACAAGCTGCCCTTCCCACAACATCGGCAGAGCGTCAACCTCCCGACAGAAGTAGTCATGAATGACTACATGGTCCACGTCAAGACGTGGCGTCACGGACAAGAGCTCCAAGAAAAAACGGTCGTCTGCTCGGCTGCACCATTCTGTGAGACGATCAACTGCATGTTCTGCTGGACGCGCTGGGCGAACCTGCAATGCGCGACAGCGGTGTGGTGGTGTCTGGCCGTGCTGACCATCTACCTCGTCTTGCTCACCGTCAGCTTGCTGCTCAAGGCCATCCGCATGATTGGACGCGTGCTGCATTTCTTCTGTCGCGTTGCACGGTACGTGAGCAAGACCTGCGTCTTCTGCGTCAAGTATCTCCGTCGTGATCGACGTCGAGACCGCGGTGGGCAAGCTCAAGACACAACAAACACGCACCTAGCCCATCGCAAGAAATTGCCATACTTCATGGCGACCATGGTGCTGGTGACCTAGCTGTCAGTCGCAGCGTCCGGCTGCTCGACAGCGACAACCCTGACTGCGAAGGAGTCCGCCTGCTCCATCCTGGCGTCCGGCCAAACGGAGTGCTCCATCCACGAGGTCACGCGACTGACCATGGCACCGCAAGAACAAGAGACGTGCCTCCTGCTGAAACGAGGCCAGAGTGAGCCCCTGGGCAGCTGAAAATCGTCGTTCACAAGGCGACGCTGGCTTGCCGAGCCAGAACAGAGTACTTCACTCGCTCATTCAAGATGAAACACGAGTCAGTGAAGCGATGCCTAAACTCTGGCTCCTGCAGTTCCGACAACAAATGTGGCGACGTCAACCTGAAGTCAAAAGTCGAAGAGCTAGCAGGGACAGCAAACGAGAATCCCGGCTTCTCTTACTGCGCCGAAAGCGCCGGAGGGCCATTCTTCGGTTGCTTCTGGCCGACGTACGCCTGCCTGTACTACAGGACGTACGCCGTCCCGACGTCCGCCACCACGTACGAAGTGTTTTCCTGCCCCACCTGGAGGTACAAGATCACGGCGACTCTCCGACTAGAGAGAAACGGAACAGTCGAGCAGCACGAGATGAGCCTCACACCTGGAATCCCTGCCGACTGGAAGAAAGTCAAGCTGACGCTGGTCTCTGTCACCACGCCGCAAGTGCCCAAAATCAACGACTACTTCCTGACGGACCAGAACAGGACGGCATCTGTGCCTGCTTCCGCCCGAGGAGTGTTGGCAGTGGGAACGATAGGCACAATGCAGTGTCGCTCCCTGTCTGCAGCTGCCGCATTCGACTGCGATCTCCCGCACCAAGTCTGCGACTGCCAACCGGGCGACAGTTCTGTCTCGTGCACTTGCACCAACGGCATCCTGGAGACAGTGTTCAACTCGAACGAGATGTTGCTGCCTGTAACGACAACTGACTACGCGCTTAGCGGACGAGGCAGATCTATCGAGCTGGAGTACCAGCAACAAGCTGGACTAGAACTACAAGTCCAGATCCATGGACTCAAACTATCGACACAAGTCGACCGCAGCACATGTTCCATCAAGCCCGGACCACTGCACGGGTGTTACAACTGCCTCCTCGGTGCTGAGTTCAACTACGAGTGCCAGACCGACTTTGGCGAGGCCACCGCCCATGTCAAGTGCGGCCGGGCCACATTCAGCACCGTGTGCAAGGCCACGAGCGTCGAGGGCAAAGCGCACTTGCACTTCACCAGTCCGCACGTCGACGAACTGTGCGACGTGTCCTGCCCTGCTGGCACAAGCAGCTTCGAGCTCAACGGAACGCTGGTCTTCGTCGAGGCCAACCTTCTGTTCAATGCCAGCACGTAAATCCAGATCGCGACGCAAAGCCAGACCATCCTGGACGAGGTGTTCAATGTCATTGCGGACATCCAGAACTGGTTCCGGAGCACGTGGAAGCGCCTGCTGATTCTCGCGGCCATCGTCCTGGCGGCCTTACTGCTGCTGCCGCTGACACCACTTGTCCTGCAGCTAGTCGCCGGAATCGTGGTGCGAGTCGGCCTCCACATCGGTTATACGGCGTACCAGCTGAGCCAACGCAAGCGGCTGGTCAAGAAAAAAACCTAGCACAACGGCGACAACGGCCACTCGAAGTCCGGCGACTACATCTGTAGTAGTGCGTACCCACTTCGTCGGCCGGGAGTGTGCCGAGAGTAGGGATGAGAATTTTTTTTTTTAACTTTTCTTTTTTAAAAAAAAAATTTTCTTTTTAAAAAAAAAAAAAAGTTGGTCGATTTTTTTTTTAATTAAAAAAAAAACTTCTTTTTTGTCGCGCGAGCGCACCGCGTACGCTTCCCTCGTGACTTACCGAGACGGCGTTTACTGTACGTCCTCCGCTTTCTTTTGCGGCCTCTTCCCTGCTCCCCACTACCTTTTGGTTGGTTATGATTGTTTGAGTTGCGTTTCGCGCGGCAATTCCCAAAATATGCAACCGATACAAGCACAACCGATACAAGGGATTATTGTTCCCGCCTCCTAAGCCTAAGCCTAAGCCTAAGCCTAAGCCTAAGCCTAAGCAAAAGCCTAAGCCTAAGCCTAAGCCTAAGCTAAAGCCTAAGCTACAGTGATCCCTTGTATCGGTTGTGCTTGTATCGGTTGCATATTTTGGAAATAGCCTTTCGCGCGAATATTTTGAAAATGTTTTTGAAGTAGAATTGCTGCTCCGTGTGAGCTGTTGATTGCAAACGTGGCGTTGCCAACGCGGGGGTGTCCCCAGCTGAAAACCTCAGCTTGTGATGTCAGGAACGTGACAGTTGCTGCATCCTTCCAGGTAACAGCAACTGTCTCACCTGCAATAGAATGGTATACAGATGTGTTTGACAAACACAAAACTGAGGCTAACCATAAGAACTGATCATTTTCAGTGTGTCTCCTCTCTTCAGACGTTTTACCATGGTAGGATCATTCGAGCCTTTGGGTGCACCCATAATTTCGGCTGGCAAAAAGCTTCTCTGCTCACGACGCAATGTCCCACAAAAGTAGGTGTGGCGTAGCGCCATGGCATAGTTTAGATGTACAGTAGTGTAATATCGATCCGTGTATATCTGAAAGCTGTGCTAGATAAAATAAAAGTACATATTTTAAATGCTAAATCCAAAAAAAACATACATAGTATCCTTGGTCGAGGAAGCTTCTGAGACCCAATTCTTTATCTCCAGCCAAAAGCTTATAGCATATTGCAACAATGCGTCCCCAAACTTCTTGGAATCGAATGTGGGTTTTTGAGTGAAGCATTGCTGCGTAGATGTAGCCAGTTCTTGGGCAACAGATATCATAGTATTTCAACCCTTCACCTCTCGGTTTCCCTTTGATAATCTGTACAAGCCCAGACCGACCCTGAAAATGTTCAGCACTTTAGACAAATGCTTAAGAACGTTCCGTGCATTGCACACCTTAAATTCAGCCATCTCTTCATCCAGGCTTAAGTGCCTGGACTGCGGATTTCTCATTTTCTGCATGCTAAGATTAGCTTCAGTAAGGAATTTTTCAACCTTATAGATTTTGTTACAGGATCGTTCTTCGGCGGATACTTCTCCTTCCTCATAGACACGGAGGTATCTGTACCAAAGTAGAAACTTCCGCATTGAGATTCCGCTTTTAATCACAAATGGGTCTTTATCTTGAAAATTGCTTTTCAAGTTCTTCCTATTGACCACATCGAAGTAGAAGATGAGAGAGATGAACTTGAGACCATCAGGAACCGACATTTCAGGCCACGTCAGGGGAAATTGCTGTTGCCCATTGCTGTTGGTGCAGGCAACCATGCGTCTAACAGATGCTTCTGACATCTGTAGGAACAGAGAAGTGATCGATTTATCAGTGAACTCTGGGCTTTGTTGAGGGTCATTCTCTGGCAGCGGGCGCCAATCTCGTACAACCGGTGGACTGGGAACCCCACTGACCCATTTGTAGTCTGTTGGAAGGGGTTGCAGATGCTGTGCAGCATCTGCAGCATCCTGCTCACTGATCGTCACTGCGCCACTCCGTAGGTTCGCTCTTTTGGATTTTGACAGGGGAACCTTTTGCTTTACAGGAGATGGTTCTGAGTCTGATGAGTGAGAATCTGACAGCTCATCGCCAACGATGGCCGCATTGTCGGCACGAACAACAGCGTTCGCGTCATTGTCATCATCCAAATCACTAATGGCACCATCGTTATTTTGGTTAGCGTTTAAACAGTCCACCTCCACTTCCAAATTGGCTCTGACCCTTTTTGCCATGGAGAGGGAAACACCTTCTGCAAAATAGACAAGTGCCCCACAGAACGGTTTTACCACTCAGATAGATCGGTTTTAATCCAAAAGCTGAACCCCGAACAACCGTTTACTGGCGCGCACCAAGCACATCAATGTCAGTCAACTATGTCACTATGGAGAACGGATCAAATTCAGCAAATTGTTAATGCCCTCTGTGGTGACCTTCTCAGTGGCCTGTTCAGTGGGAGCGACTGCGGCCACCGCTTCTTTAGGAGTGGTCGTGTCTTTCTCAGATGCTTCATCGTCAGACAGACCGTTCTCGTGCCTCATTTTCTCATTGGGCTGACACGCTGATGGCAGCTCATCAGCGGCCGTGCGCTCCACTTCTGGGGGAACCTTCTCGGCTGGTGGATCGGTGTTGGCGGTGGGAGCGGTGGGAGCATCCTGCAAGGCGGCCGCTTCCGACAGTCTCAGCTGAGCCTCGAGAGATGCTTTTGAGGGAGCGTTTCCAGTGAGCAATGGAGCAGGTTTCGCCTTCTGCTTTGCTCCTTTCTTGGTACTTGCAGGGGCACCGGCCTTTTGTCCAGCCTTCAAACCCTTCTGAGAGTCGTTCTTGTCGACCTTCTGCTTGCTCTTTCCAACCTTCGGTGGCGGCTCCTCGTCCTCAATGGAAGAGGCATCATCTGATTCTTCTCCATCTTCCTTTTCATGTTCGTGCCCCCACAGTGGCCCATCCAAGCGACGACCGTCAGCCAAGGGGGGCAGCAGAGCTGTAAACGGGCAGAGTGTTGACACAGGATTGACAGTACAGTAAACAAATCAGCTTACGCAGCTGGCCGTTGCGCTGAACTTCCTCTGGTTCATCAGCCAGAACAGATGTCGGGATGTAGCATTTAGCTTGGCCGATCCTTCTGTTGCCGCTGGAGAGACTGTCGGCAAACATGGCTTTCTTCCAGTTCGTCTGAATCGCCTGCACTGCATCGAGAACTGCCGCAAGCTTCTCCGGAGTGGTCAGTCCTGGCACTTCCTTTTCTGCTAGCGCCACAAAGTAGCGAATCAGTTCTGTCTGGTGCTCCAGGACCTGCTCTAGAGAAGCAGTCTGCTTGCGCCACAAACTGGTGTACTGTGGCGCTCTGCCCTCGATGTAGACCGGCCCTTGCAGATCTTGCATGAGTCCATATTGCAGGCACAAGACAAACTGCTTCATGTGCTCTTGCCTCACCACGCTCTGTCGCGCTTCTTCTGACTGAGGAGTCTTCGCCACCTTCTTCTTATGCTCCTCATTGTAAAGCAGTTTCTCGTTAAATTCCTCTTTCAACTGCTGCGCTCGTTTGCGAGCGATTGCGAGAATTTGCTCCGGCACTTTTGCCCCTGGAGCCGCAGTCTCATGCTTCATTCGATAATAAGTAACATTTAAATGCCTTAAAAGGGTTGAATGAACGATAATTTCGACGTCTGTGAGACTACAGCCCCGGTGGAACGATGACATTGCACCCAGCCTCTGCCGGATACCCATAGACTTTGAGACCCATGCAGAGGGCGAAGTTTCCGGCTCGGATTTCCACAAAGTCCACGCCTAGTTGGCCACTTCTGTGAATCTCTTTCAGACGCTTCATCTGCGTGTTCGCGTTGTCAGAGGGCACCCTCTTCCCACTGTGCAGTCTGTGGTCTCCCTCAAACGCGCTCCCGCTCAGTTTCCTTTTCTTGGAACGTTCTTTCATTTCGCACGCCCCTTCTTTAACCATTGCTTTTAGCAAGTCAATCTTGCCACGTGCCAGTGTCAGTTCCTTCTTCTGCGCAGCAACGGTGTGCCGCAGCTTTGCCAGAGATTTAGAAGCGTCTTCAGAAGCAGTTCTGGATGCTTCCGCAACTTCCTTTCTGAGGTTCCGATTCCCTTGTTCTAGTGCGGCTACCTGCTTGATGAATCCCTGCAGCTTCCCCTCAGCCTCTTTCACTTCCAGTCGCAGTTCCTTCACCTGCTTCTTCTTCGTCTTGTACTTGTCCTTAAACGTGTTCATCTCCTGCACAGCCTCCTCGGCTTCCTTCTCTTTCATCCTCAACCGTTCTTTAATACCAGAAGCTTCTGTCGCAACGGGAACATCAGACATCCTGAGAGCTGCAACAGAAACCCCTCCCCCCAATACTCACTCAACGGAATTGCGCAACGTGTAACAGAATATAGCACCTGTGCCAACAAGCACACATGAGCCAACAAACGAGAGCTATATTTGAAGACCGGTTCTCAACAAGTCACTGGTCTATGGAACGTTCTAGGAGTATCGTTCACCGTCTAAAGCATGTCACAGTATGCACGCACACACTGGTGAAGTGAATATCATTCTTCTGATTGTTCTGCATCATTTGCTGCCACTCATTTTCTGCTTCAGCTTCTCAAGATAGGAGACCTGCTCCTCCTTTGACAGAGTGGCTAAAATGAACGAGATGCTTGCAGAAGTCGATCTACAGACCATTACCTATTTTTTTCTTGACTTCAGCCATTGTCAATTCAGGGGAGGCCTCTCGGTTCACAGAGCTGCTAGGCTGAACCGTCGACGTAGACGACAGCAAGAACTGGTTCGGGTCAAACGTCGTCGGACCTACAGGGGTTGGAACCCGAGATGACGAGACCTGAGACTTAGGGACAGCAGACGAAGGAGAGGTATGCGCCTCTTCAGTCGGGCGTCCCACTGTGCTCAGGCTACTCATCCGTCGTTTTTTAGGGACTGGAACGAATTTCTTCTCCTTCAGAACCTTCTTCAATCTCTTCCGGTTCTGAGCCTCCTTCTGCTCATGCTGAGACGACAGTCGCTGCTGTCGTCTCAGCTTCTGTCGGTAAATTTTTTGGAAGTAGCGCAATACCTCTGCGAAGGATGGCGCAACCACACTCTGAACAGAAAACCATGCTTGCGGCTTCAATTACAACTTTAACCGCAATGAAGTGCAACTTGCGTCTTCAAAGGCCGCCAATCTAGATCTCAGATAGTGAAGCACGGAGCGCAATGGTTCGCCATTGTTCTCGATCATCTCGTCGAGAGTGCCACCCGTTCGGGGACCGTTGCCAATGCTGGGAGAGCCTGAAACACAAAAAAGGGTGGTCTAAGGGTCTAATGTCTAAAATTGGGTGTGAGAACCGCACTTTCCAATATGATCGGGCCAGTGTGGTTCGATCCAGCCAACAAATGTAGGTGCCGATAAAAGTCGCGTAAACAGCCCATCAAAACAGCAGACAACTGCCCAACTGTAGACAATTTTCCAGACATGCGCAGCTTCGAAAGGCGCTCTTCAATTTGATGAACCAGTTTGTCATTTGCCGGAAGCGTTTCCAGTTTAAAGCCGGTCAGCTTTGTTCCAGCCGGACTTGCTGGGCTGAAGCTCCCGTAAGAGCACAAAGTTTGCCGTTTCCCTGGTGCTATTTCGCCAGGCTGACTGAACACCGTTTCTTGGAAAGTGTACACTGACACCGCTTTGTTCGACGTTTGCTCAGAGTGAATGCGCGTCAGTGCCTGAAACAGAGTTTCAGGACAGTACTGCTGCAAAGACCCATCTCATTCAACAGTCTTACCAGGCCGTCCAAGTTGCGAAGCCTCACGTCTCCTTCCGCTTGTCCACCTTGCTCGACCAGCAACCTGTGCATAGCGTCGACTGCAGTGTCCGCCTCAGACAGCACAGATTGCCTTGAGAATTCATCTGCGACCCGTTCTGCTGCCGCGTCAGCCATTCTGGGAGCAGTGGAAGCTGCAGCCACGCTTTTGAATCTGTCGAAAGCTTCACAGAAAGGTTCCTCAGCATCATTGTTCAACTGAGCTTCTTCCTCTGCTATTGCCTGTTGACCCACTGAGGGGCCAATGGGCTCAGACTGCAGAACGCGCTCAACATCTTGGTCAAAACGCTGCTCAGAACCGATCCCCACTAGTTTCTTTTCCAGGGATTCCATTCTGGAGAGAAGCTTCTGACCCATTCCATCATCGTCGGATACAAACTGTTGGAACAGCAAGCAAGCCTCATCAAACGTCTGGATTCGTCCTCGCATGGTGCTAAGCTCGTTTCGCTGTTCCATGGCATGTCGACTTTTCGGGGGGGGGGGGACCTCTCCTTCGTCTGCTGTCCTGTGTCTCAGGTCTCGTCATCACTCTCCAACCCCTGTAGGTCCGACGACGTTTGCCCGACCAGTTCTTGCTGTCGTCTGTCGCGGTTAGCCTAGCAGCTCTGTGAACCCCGAGAGGCCTCCCCTGAATTGACAATGGCTGAAGTCAAGAAAAAATAGGTATGGTCTGTAGATCGACTTCTGCAAGCATCTCGTTCATTTTAGCCACTCTGTCAAAGGAGGAGCAGGTCTCCTATCTTGAAGTAAGCTTGGAAGATGAGTGGCGCATGATGAGAAGACAATCAGAAGAATGATATTCACTTCACCAGTGTGTGCGTGCATACTGTGACATGCTTCAGACGGTGAACGATACTCCTAAGAAGTCAACAGCAGACCAGTGACTTGTTGAGAACCGGGTCTTCAACAAGTTGGTTTTGTTGCCTCCATGTGTGCTTGTTGGCACAGGTGTCACATGTCTTGTTACACGTTGCGCAATTCCGTTGAGTGAGTATTGGGGAGGTGTTTGTCTGCAGCTCTCAGGAATGTTGGATGTTCCCGTCGCGACAGAAGCTTCTCGTATTAAAGAACGGTTGAGGATGAAAGAGAAGGAAGCCGAGGAGGCTGTGCAGGAGATGAACACGTTTAAGGACAAGTACAAGACGAAGAAGAAGCAGGTGAAGGAACTGGTGATTTAAAGCGCAAGAGGCTGAAGGGGAAGCTGCAGGGCATCTCATCAACAAGAGCCGCATGAGAATAGGGAATCGGAACGAATAAGGAAGTTGCGGAAGCATCCAGAACTGCTTCTGAAGACGCTTCTAAATCTCTGGCAAAGCTGCGGCACACCGTTGCTGCGCAGAAGAAGGAACTGACACTGGCACGTGGCAAGATTGACTTGCTAAAAGCAATGGTTAAAGAAGGGGCGTGCGAAATGAAAGAACGTTTCTCAAGAAAAGGAAACTGAGCGGGAGCGCGTTTGAGGGAGACCACAGACTGCACAGTGGGAAGAGGGTGCCCTCTGACAACGCGAACACGCAGATGAAGCGTCTGAAAGAGATTCACAGAAGCGGCCACTGAGGCGTGGACTTTGTGGAAATCCGAGCCGGAAGCTTCGCCCTCTGCATGGGTCTCAAAGTCTATGCGGCATCCGGCAGAGCCGTGCGCAACGCCATTGTTCCATCGGGCTGTAGTCTCACAGATGTCTGAATTATTGTTCATTCAACCCTTTGAAGGCATTTAACTGTTACCGTTATTATTGAATGAAACATGAGACTGCGGCTGCAGGGGCAAAAGTGCCGGAGCAAATTCTCGCAATCGCTCGCAAACGAGCGCAGCAGTTGAAAGAGGAATTTACCGAGAAACTGCTTTACAAATGAGGAGCATAAGAAGAAGGTGGCGAAGACTCCTCAGCTCAAAAAGAAGCGCGACAGAGCGTGGTGAGGCAAGAGCACATGAAACAGTTTGTCCTGTGCCTGCAGACAGGGACTGATGCAAGATCTGCAAGGGCCGGTCTAGATTGAGGGCAGAGCGCCACAGTAGATCAGTTTGTGGCGCAAGCAGACTGCTTCTCTAGAGCAGGTCCTGGAAGCACCAGACAGGAACTGATTCGCTACTTTGTGGCGCTAGCAGAAAAGGAAGTGCCAGGACTGACCACTCCGGAGAAGCTTGTGGCAGTTCTCGATGCAGTGCAGGCGATTCATACGAACTGGAAGAAAGCCATGTTTGCCGACAGTCTCTCCAGCGGCAACAGCAAGGATCGGCCAAGCTAAATGCTACATCCCGACATCTGTTCTGGCTGATGAACCAGAGGAAGTTCAAGCGCAACGGCCAGCTGCGTAAGCTGATTTGTTTACTGTACTGTCAATCCTGTGTCAGCATCTTGCCCGTTGACAGCTCTGCTGTCGGCCCGTAGGCTGACGGTCGTCGCTTGGACGGGCCACTGTGCGGGCAGGAACATGAAAAGGAAGACGGGAGAAGAATCGATATGATGCCTCTTCCATTGAGGACGAGGAGCCGCCACCGAAGGTTGGAAAGAGCAAGCAGAAGGTCGAGAAGAACGAATCTCAGAGAGGGTTTGCTAAGGCTGGACAAAGGGCCGGCGCCCCTGCAAGTACCAGAAAGAAGAAAGCAGAAGGCGAAACCTGCTCCATTGCTCACTAAAAACGCTCCCTCAAAAGCATCTCTCGAGGCTCAGCTGAGACCGTCGGAAGCGGCCGCCTTGCAGGATGCTCCCACCGCTCCCACCGCCAACACCGATCCACCAGCCGAGAAGGTTCCCCCAGAAGTGGAGCGCACGGCCGCTGATGAGCTGCCATCAGGGTGCTCAGCCCAATGAGAAAATGAGGCACGAGAACGGTCTGTCTGACGATGAAGCATCTGAGAAAGACACGACCACTCCTAAGAAGCTGTGGCCGCAGTCGCTCCCACTGAACAGGCCACACTGAGAAGGTCACCACAGAGGGCATTAACAATTTGCTGAATTCTGATTCGTTTCTCTCATAATGACATAGTTGACTGACATTGATGTGCTTGGTGCGCGCCAGTAAACGGTTGTTTGGGGTTCAGCTTCTGGATGAAATCCGATCTATCTGAGCGGGTAAAACCGTTCTGTGGGGCACTTGTCTATTTTGGAGAAGGTGTTTCCCTCTTCACGGACAAAAAGGGTCAGAGCCAATTTGGAAGTGGAGGCGTACTGTTTAAACGCTAACCAAAATAACGATGGTGCCATTAGTGATTTGGATGATGACAATGACGCGAACGCTGTTGTTCGTGCCGACATGGCCATCGTTGGCGATGAGCTGTCAGATTCTCACTCATCAGACTCAGAACCATCTCCGAAAGCAAAAGGTTCCCCTGTCAAAATCCAAAAAGAAGCTGAACCTACGGAGTGGCGCAGTGATGATCAGTAGAGTATATGCTGGATATGCTGCACAGCATCTGCAACCCCTTCCAACAGACTACAAATGGGTCAGTGGAATTCCCAGTCCACCGGTTGTACGAGAATGGTGCCGGCTGCCAGAGAATGACCCTCAACAAAGCCCAAGAGTTCACTGATAAATCGACTACTTTCTCTGTTCCTACATATGTCAGAAGCATCTGTTAGACGCATGGTTGCCTGCACCAACAGCAATGGGCAACAGGATTTTGCAGCGACGTGGCCTGAAATGTTGGTTTCTGATGGTCTGGGGTTCATCTCTCTCATCTTACTTCGATGTGGTCAGCAAGAACTTGAAAAGCAATTTTCAAGACAAAGACCCATTCGTGAGTTAAAAGTGGAATCTCAATGCGGAAGTTTCTACTTTGGTAAATACAGCTCCGTGTCTATGAGGAAGGAGAAGTATCCGCCGAAGAACGATCCTGTAACAAAATCCTAGCAACGCTAAAAATTCCTGACTGAAGCCAAACTTCAGCATGCAGAAAAAAATTAGAGAAATCCCGCAATCCAGGCACTTAAGCCTGGATGAGAGACTGGCTGAATTTAAGGTGTGCAATGCACGGAACGTTCTTAAGCATTTGTCTAAAGTGCTGAACATTTTCAGGGTCGGTCTGGGCTTGTACAGATTATCAAAGGGAAACCGAGAGGTGAAGGGTTGAAATACTATGATATCTGTTGCCCAAGAACTGGCTACATCTACGCAGCAATGCTTCACTCAAAAACCCACATTCGATTCCAAGAAGTTTGGGGACGCATTGTTGCAATATGCTATAAGCTTTTGGCTGGAGATAATAATTGGGTCTCCAGAAGCTTCCTCGACCAAGGATACTATGTATGTTTTTTTTGGATTTAGCATTTAAAATATGTACTTTTATTTTATCTAGCACAGCTTTCAGATATATACACGGATCTATATTAACACTACTGTACATCTAAACTATGCCATGGCGCTACGCCACACCTACTTTTGTGGGACATTGCGTCGTGAGCAGAGAAGCTTTTTGCCAGCTGAAATTATGGGTGCACCCAAAGGCTCGAATGACCCTACCATGGTAAAACGTCTGAAAAGAGGAGACACACTGAAAATATCAGTTCTTATGGTTAGCCTCAATTTTTGTGTTTGTTGAAAGATATCTGGATACCATTCTATTGCAGGTGAAACAGTTGCTGTTACCTGGAAGGATGCAGCAACTGTCACGTTCCTGATATTAGAAGCTGAGGTTTTCAGCTGGGGACACCCGCGTTGGCAACGCCACGTTTGCAATCAACAGCTCACACGGAGCAGCAATTTTACTTCAAAAACATTTTGAAAATATTCGCGCGAAAGGCTATTTCCAAAATATGCAACCAGAGTACAAAAACAACCGATACAAGGGATCACTGTAGCTTAGGCTTTAGCTTAGGCTTAGGCTTAGGCTTAGGCTTTTGCTTAGGCTTAGGCTTAGGCTTAGGCTTAGGCTTAGGCTTAGGAGGCGGGAAGATTAATCCCCTTGTATCGGTTGTGCTTGTATCGGTTGCATATATTGGGAATTGCCGCGCGAAACTCAACTCAAACAATTATAACCAACCAAAAGGTAGTGGGGAGCAGGGAAGAGGCCGCAAAAGAAAGCGGAGGACGTACAAAACGCCGTCTCGGTAAGTCACGAGGGAAGCGTACGCGGTGCGCTCGCGCGACAAAAAAGAAGTTTTTTTTTTAATTAAAAAAAATCGACCAACTTTTTTTTTTTTAAAAAGAAAATTTTTTTTAAAAAAGAAAAGTTAAAAAAAAAAATTCTCATCCCTACTCTCGGCACACTCCCGGCCGACGAAGTGGGTACGCACTACTACAGATGTAGTCGCCGGACTTCGAGTGGCCGTTGTCGCCGTTGTGCTAGGTTTTTGACCAGCCGCTTGCGTTGGCTCAGCTGGTACGCCGTATAACCGATGTGGAGGCCGACTCGCACCACGATTCCGGCGACTAGCTGCAGGACAAGTGGTGTCAGCGGCAGCAGCAGTAAGGCCGCCAGGACGATGGCCGCGAGAATCAGCAGGCGCTTCCACGTGTTCCGGAACCAGTTCTGGATGTCCGCAATGACATTGAACACCTCGTCCAGGGAGTGGTCTGGCCTTGCGTGGCGATCTGGATTTACGTGCTGGGCATTGAACAGGGAAGGTTGGCCTCGACGAAGACCAGCGTTCCGTTGAGCTCGAAGCTGCTTGTGCCACCAGGGCAGGGAGACGTCGCACAGTTCGTCGACGTGCGGACTCGTCAAGTGCAAGTGCGCTTTGCCCTCGACGCTCGTGGCCTTGCACACAGTGCTGAATGTGGCCCGGCCGCACTTGACATGGGCGCTGGCCTCGCCAAAGTTGGTCTGGCACTCGTAGTTGCAGCTCAGCACCGAGGAGGCAGTTGTAACACCCGTGCAGTGGTCCGGGCTTGATGGAACATGTGCTGCGGTCGACTTGTGTCGATAGTTTGGATCCATGGATCTGGACTCCTGTAGTTCTAGTCCAGCTTGTTGCTGGTACTCCAGTTCGATAAGATTTGCCTCGTCCGCTAAGCGCGTAGTCAGTTGTCGTTACAGGCAGCAACATCTCGTTCGAGTTGAACACTGTCTCCAGGATGCCGTTGGTGCAGGTGCACGAGACAGAACTGTCGCCCGGTTGGCAGTCGCAGACTTGGTGCGGGAGATCGCAGGTCGAATGCGGCAGCTGCAGACAGGGAGCGACACTGCAGTGTGCCTATCGTTCCCACTTCCAACACTCCTCGGGGCGGAAGCAGGCACAGATGCCTCCCTGTTCTGGTCCGTCAGGAAGTAGTGGTTGCGATTCTGGGCACTTGCGGCGTGGTGACAGAGAACAGCGTCAGCTTGACTTTCTTCCAGTCCGCAGGGATTCCAGGTGTGAGGCTCATCTCGTGCTGCCCGACTGTTCCGTTTCTCTTCAGTCGGAGAAGTCGCCGTGATCTTGTACCTCCAGGCTGGGGCAGGAAAACACTTCGTACGTGGTGGCGGAAGTCGGGACGGCGTACGTCCTGTAGT
Organism: Paralinhomoeus sp. GSCO2_6; assembly: GCA_030248085.1. Classification (NCBI taxonomy): domain Eukaryota; kingdom Metazoa; phylum Nematoda; class Chromadorea; order Monhysterida; family Linhomoeidae; genus Paralinhomoeus; species Paralinhomoeus sp. GSCO2_6. The sequence goes on along the minus strand of JASAMY010001824.1, from coordinate 2,808 downwards.
ACAGGCAGGCGTACGTCGGCCAGAAGCAACCCGAAGAATGGCCCTCCGGCGCTTTCGGCGCAGTAAGAAAAGCCCCGGGATTTCTCGTTTGCTGTCCCTGCTAGCTCTTCGGACTTTGAGTTCAGGTTGACGTCGCCACATTTGTTGTCGGAACTGCAGGAGCCAGAGTTTAGGCATCGCTTCACTGACTCGTGTTTCATCTTGAATGAGCGAGTGAGTTGTTCTGGCTCGGCAAGCCAGCGTCGCCTTGTGAACGACGATTTTCAGCTGCCCAGGGGCTCACTCTGGCCTCGTTTCAGCAGGAGGCACGTCTCTTGTTCTTGCGGTGCCATGGTCAGTCGCGTGACCTCGTGCATGGAGCACTCCGTTTGGCCGGACGCCAGGATGGAGCAGGCGGACTCCTTCGCAGTCAGGGTTGTTGCTGTCGAGCAGCCGGACGCTGCGACCGAGCGAACGAGGCTGACCAAAGCCATGGTCGCCATGAAGGATGGGCAAGTTCTCGCGATGGGGTCAGGGTGGCGGTGTTCGGTTGCGCCTTGAGCTTGCCCACCGCGGTCTCGACGTCGATCACGATGGAGATACTTGACGCAGAAGACGCAGGTCTTGCTCACGTACCGTGCAACGCGACAGAAGAAATGCAGCACGCGTCCAATCATGCGGATGGCCTTGAGCAGCAGGCTGACGGTGAGCAAGACCAGGTAGATGGTCAGCACGGCCAGACACCACCACCCCGCTGTCGCGCATTGCAGGTTCGCCCAGCGCGTCCAGCAGAACATGCAGTTGATCGTCTCACAGAATGGTGCAGCCGAGCAGACGACCGTTTTGGCTTGGAGCTCTCGTCCGTGACGCCACGTCAGGACGTGGACCATGTAGTCATTCATGACGGACTTCTGTCGGGAGGTTGACGCTCTGCCGACGTCGGCGGGAAGGCCAGCTTGTAGCAGATTGGTGGAGAGCACCTTTCAGCCAGTTGAACCTTTGGAGGGAGGACCGGATCAATGCCGCCTTTCTGGCACTCGATCTGCACGTTTCTGTCCTCCTTGGGCGGCTCTACGGATTTCTCTGGGAACACCGTGGCCAGTGCTTCTCCATAGGCCCCAATCTGGAAGTCGCCTTCGTCGTTGAAGTAGACGATGGTGTCTTCTTCCGCAAATTCTGCAGAACTGCGTGCCTGCAGACTGGCATTCGCTCAACATGCAATAGAGTGACTTTCGCTTGGTGGGGCTGCCAGCGCCAACGGCATCCTGGCTCCGGCAGTGACCTTCTGTTCGCGTCGAATTTTCAGTTCTTCGACGAAGTACTTCGTCCCGTTTCACAGCTTGCATCTGCGGTAGGACGACCTGGACGGGGTGCTTACTGCATGTCGCTGTCGGCTCGAACGAGCAGACGGTCGTGGGCCGCGCCGCCAAAAGGACATCGTCGTTTCCAGGCAGCTGGAGTGGCGGATTTGAATAGTCGCAGGCGGTGGCCCGAGTGTGGACAGTGACATCTCCGGGCGCGCTTGCCCGGGCCGTCGAGGTGCTTGCCTTTATAATATGCCGCTTTCATCTAGCAGCAACGCTCTCAGTTCGCCGGTCATCGCTGCTGCAGTTGGGAGACAAAACCTTGTGCATGTGCTGCAGTGTCTTTGGCGTCTGGACACGGTGTCGTTAACACCGCTGGCAGCAAGATGCACAGTAAGGCTGCTTGCAGCAGACACACTGGGGACTGGATCTTCTGGCGTGGCCTCAATCCAGGCCGTCTTATATTCGCGAGCTGCCCCTCCCGGTGACAACTCGGACGCAGTGTTGCTGTGTTGCAGTTGCGGTTTTCGCCGTGTTGGCGACGTCACTTTCGAACTCGCCGCCACTGGTTGTTGATCCTCTTGTTCATCGACTTGAGTGTCGTCTTCTCCATCCACTTCTAGTGGATACAGGAGGTTGAGGGGCCGGTTGATTCGCTTGTTCGATGGCAGAGCCACCTCCGCCGCGCGAATTTGTCCGTCCGCTGAGGGAAGCAGACGCGTGATGCGGCCCATTGTCCAGACGGCGCGGGACAGGCTGTCGTCGTGGATCAGGACGACCGCGCCTTCGTGCAGAGGGTGCTTAATAAGTGCAGCGAGGCGTCCTGATGCATGTGGACGTATCACTCACGCAGACTGAGCAAGTAGTCGTCGTGCCACAGACGCCAGAAGTAGTCCAGGCACTGTTGTGACGACTCCCAGAAGTGCAGATGAGTTTCTGGCTAGTGGGTGGGCAGGCGAGGAAGCACCTCGTCGCCATTGTCGGCCAGTGTAGGAGTGCCGATTTCACCAGCGGGCTGGAGGAGATCAACTGGGCGTAGGATGTCCAGCGATCGAACATCCTCTGACAGAGCTGTAAGCGGCCGAGAGTTCATGACAGTTCACGCCGAGGCTTCAGCTTCTGTGAGAGAGAGTACAGAGCTGTTTTAGGTTCAAGCAGACCGGCTTGCCAATGGCCTTCTCGAGGCCGTTTTGTGTGATACCGACCATGCGCTCGTAGTAGCAACCACCCTGCCGATGCGGTGGGAAGGGCGCGTAGTTAGAAGGAAAACTCGACGCCCTTGTGTAACGCAGTAGGACTTCACGTCGACGTCTTGACCTGACGTTCGCCCAGACCGGTGTCGATGATGGCCTTGCCCAGTTGGAACTGTGGTGCATTGTCCGGAGACAATCCGCTGGGGCTTGCTGCGATGGGCGATCACGCGTCGCAGGCAGAGCAAGAACGAGGTCGTTGTCATGTCGTGGACGAGTTCCAGATGAGGATGGCCCGTGTCACCAAACATGTGACGAGGCACACCCACACCTTG
>JASAMY010001019.1:0-26015 GCA_030248085.1 Paralinhomoeus sp. GSCO2_6 | reverse complement strand
CGTATTGCTCAGTGAAGATGCCACAACTGCTCTTAACCAGGAGAGACTGTAGAAGGAGAAACTGGCAAGCCCAGCGAAGAGGCCACCACTGCTGAACCAGGAGAGACTGTACAAGGAGAAACTGGCAAGCCCAGTGAAGATGCCACAACTGCTCAACCAGGAGAGACTGTAGAAGGAGAAACTGGCAAGCCCAGCGAAGAGGCCACCACTGCTGAACCAGGAGAGACTGCAGTAGGAGAAACTGGTGAGCCCAGCAAAGATGCCACAACTGCTGAACCAGTAGAGACTGTAGCAGAAGAAACTGGCAAGCCCAGCGAAGACAAAACAACCGCTCAACCAGGAGAGACCGTAGCAGAAGAAACTGGCGAGCCCAGCAAAGATGCCACAACTGCTGAACCAGAAGAGTCTGTGGTAGAAGAAACTGGTGAGCCCAGCGAAGACAAAACAACAGCTCAACCAGGAGAGACTGTAGCAGAGAAACTGGCGAGCCCAGTGAAGATGACACAACTACTCTACCAGGAGAGACTGTAGCAGAAGAAACTGGTGAGCCCAGCAAAGAAGCCACAACTGCTGAACCAGGAGAGACTGTGGCAGGAGAACTCGCAAGCCCAGCGAAGACAAAACAACTGCTCAACCAGGAGAGACTGGCAGAAGAACCTGGTGAGCCCAGCGAAGATGCTACAACTGTTCGACCAGGAGAGACTTCAGCAGGAGAAACTGGTGAGCCCAGTGAAGATGCCACAACTTCTGAACCTGGAGAGACTGTTGTAGGAGAAACTGGCGAGCCCAGTTAAGATGAAACAACTGCACAACCAGGAGAGACTGTAGAAGGAGAAACTGGCAAGCCCAGTGAAGATGCCACCACTGCTGACCCAGGAGAGACTGCAGTCGGAGAAACTGGCAAGCCCAGCGAAGACGCCACAACTACTGAACCAGGAGAGACTGTAGAAGGAGAAACTGGCGAGCCCAGCGAAGAGACCACCACTGCTGAACCAGGAGAGACTGTAGCAGAAGAAACTGGCGAGCCCAGTGAAGACAAAACAACTGCTGAACCAGGAGAGACTGTAGCAGAAGAAACTGGTGAGCCCAGCAAAGATGCAACAATGGCACAACCAGGAGAGACTGTAGAAGGAGAAACTGGCAAGCCCAGTGAAGATGCCACAACTGCTCAAGCAGGGGAGACTGTAGAAGGAGAAACTGGCAAGCCCAGCGAAGAGGCCACCACTGCTGAACCAGGAGAGACTGCAGTAGGAGAAACTGGTGAGCCCAGCAAAGATGCCACAACTGCTGAACCAGGAGAGACTGCAGCAGAAGAAACTGGCAAGCCCAGCAAAGACAAAACAACCGCTCAACCAGGAGAGACTGTAGCAGAAGAAACTGGCGAGCCCAGCAAAGATGCCACAACTGCTGAACCAGAAGAGACTGTGGTAGAAGAAACTGGTGAGCCCAGCGAAGACAAAACAACTGCTCAACCAGGAGAGACTGTAGCAGAAGAAACTGGCAAGCCCAGAGAAGACGCCACAACTGCTCAACCCGGAGAGACTGTAGAAGGAGAAACTGGCAAGCCCAGCAAAGATGCCACAACTGCTGAACCAGGTGAGACTGTAGCAAAAGAAACTGGCGAGCCCAGCGAAGACAAAACAACTGCTCAACCAGGAGAGACTGTAGCAGAAGAAACTGACGAGCCCAGTGAAGACGAAACAACTGCTCTACCAGGAGAGACTGTAGCAGAAGAAACTGGTGAGCCCAGCAAAGAAGCCACAACTGCTGAACCAGGAGAGACTGTGGCAGGAGAAACTGGCAAGCCCAGCGAAGACAAAACAACTGCTCAACCAGGAGAGACTGTGGCAGAAGAAACTGGTGAGCCCAGCGAAGATGCTACAACTGTTCGACCAGGAGAGACTTCAGCAGGAGAAACTGGTGAGCCCAGTGAAGATGCCACAACTACTGAACCAGGAGAGACTGTGGCAGGAGAAACTGGCGAGCCCAGCAAAGAAGCCACAACTGCCCAACCAGGAGAGACTGTAGAAGGAGAAACTGGTGAGCCCAGCGAAGAAGCCACAACTGCTGAACCAGGAGAGACTGTGGCAGGAGAAACTGGCGAGCCCAGCGAAGACGCAACAACTGCACAACCAGGAGAGACTGTAGAAGGAGAAACTGGCAAGCCCAGTGAAGATGCCACCACTGCTGACCCAGGAGAGACTGCAGTAGGAGAAACTGGGGAGCCCAGCAAAGATGTCACAACAGCCCAACCAGGATAGACTGAAGAAGTAGAAACTGGTGAGCCCAGCAAAGAAGCCACAACTGCTGAAGCAGGAGAGACTGTGGCAGGAGAAACTGGCGAGCCCAGTGAAGATGCCACCACTGCTGACCCAGGAGAGACTACAGTAGGAGAAACTGGTGAGCCCAGTGAAGATGTCACAACTGCCCAACCAGGAGAGACTGTAGAAGGAGAAACTGGTGAGCCCCGCGAAGAAGCCACAACTGCTGAACCAGGAGAGACTGTAGAAGGAGAAACTGGTGAGCCCAGCAAAGATGCCACAACTGCCCAGCCAGGAGAGACTATAGAAGGAGAAACTGATAGCCCAGTGAAGAAGCCACGATTGGTCAACTTGGAGAAACTGCAGTTGGAGAAACTGGCAAGCCCAGCAAAGACACCACAACTGCCCAACCAAGAGAGACTGTAGAAGGAGAAACTGGCGAGCCCAGCAAAGAAGCCACAACTGCCCAACCAGGAGAGACTGTAGAAGGAGAAACTGGTGAGCCCAGGGAAGAAGCCACAACTGCTGAACCAGGAGAGACTGTGGCAGGAGAAACTGGCGAGCCCAGCAAAGACGCAACAACTGCACAACCAGGAGAGACTGTAGAAGGAGAAACTGGCAAGCCCAGTGAAGATGCCACCACTGCTGACCCAGGAGAAACTGCAGTCGGAGAAACTGGCAAGCCCAGCAAAGACACCACAACTGCCCAACCAAGAGAGACTGTAGAAGGACAAACTGGCAAGCCCAGTGAAGATGCCACAACTGCTGAACCAGGAGAGACTGTGGCAGGAGAAACTGGCGAGCCCAGCAAAGATGCCACCACTGCTGTACCAGGAGAGACTGCAGTAGGAGAAACTGGTGAGCCCAGCGAAGACGCCACAACTGCCCAACCAGGAGAGTCTGTAGAAGGAGAAACTGGCGAGCCCAGTGAAGATGCCACCACTGCTGACCCAGGAGAGACTGCAGTGCCGCGCGAAGGAGAAGCAAACTGGTGAGCCCAGCAAAGATGTCACAACTGCCCAACCAGGAGAGACTGCAGAAGGAGGGCCGCGACGGAGAGCGCGGAAGAAACTGGTGAGCCCAGCAAAGATGCCACAACTACTGAACCAGGAGAGACTGTGGCAGGAGAAACTGGCGAGCCCAGCGAAGACGCAACAACTGCACAACCAGGAGAGACTGTAGAAGGAGAAACTGGTGAGCCCAGTGAAGAAGCCACGATTGGTCAACTTGGAGAAACTGCAGTCGGAGAAACTGGCAAGCCCAGCAAAGACACCACAACTGCCCAACCAAGAGAGACTGTGGCAGGAGAAACTGGCGAGCCCAGCGCAGATGCTACAACTGTTCAACCAGGAGAGACTTCAGCAGGAGAAACTGGTGAGCCCAGTGAAGATGCCACAACTACTGAACCAGGAGAGACTGTGGCAGGAGAAACTGGCGAGAACAGCAAAGATGCAACAACTGCACAACCAGGAGAGACTGTAGAAGGAGAAACTGGCAAGCCCAGTGAAGATGCCACCACTGCTGACCCAGGAGAGACTGCAGTAGGAGAAACTGGTGAGCCCAGCAAAGATGTCACAACTGCCCAACCAGGAGAGACTGTAGAAGGAGAAACTGGTGAGCCCAGCAAAGAAGCCACAACTGCTGAAGCAGGAGAGACTGTGGCAGGAGAAACTGGCGAGCCCAGTGAAGATGCCACCACTGCTGACCCGGGAGAGACTGCAGAAGGAGAAACTGGCGAGCCCAGTGAAGATGCCACAACTGCTCAACCAGGAGAGACTGTAGAAGGAGAAACTGGCAAGCCCAGCGACTGATCCACCAGAAAGAGACTGCAGCAGGAGAAACTGGCAAGGCCCAGCAAAGACAACTGCCCAACCAGGAGAGTCTGTAGAAGGAGAAACTGGCGAGCCCAGCAAAGATGTCACAACTGCCCAACCAGGAGAGACTGTAGAAGGAGAAACTGGTGAGCCCAGCAAAGAAGCCACAACTGCTGAAGCAGGAGAGACTGCAGTAGGAGAAACTGGCAAGCCCAGCAAAGACAACACAACTGCCCAACCAAGAGAGACTGGTAGAAGGACAAACTGGCAAGCCCAGTGAAGATGCCACAACTGCTGAACCAGGAGAGACTGTGGCAGGAGGGGGAGCAAAGATGCCCCCCACCAGAGAGATGGAGGAAAAGGGAGCCAAACACCAGAAACTGAGCAGAGAAACGGAGAGCCCAGCGAAGAAGGCCACAACTGCTCAACCAGGAGAGACTGCAGCAGGAGAAACTGGCAAGCCCAGCAAAGACGCCACAACTGCCCAACCAGGAGAGTCTGTAGAAGGAGAAACTGGTGAGCCCAGTGAAGATGCCACAATTGTGAACTGGGAGAGACTGAGCAGGAGAAACTGGCAGCACAGCAAGACAACAAAAAACTGCCCAACCAAGAGAGACTGAGCAGGAGAAACTGGCGAGCCCAGAGCAGAGCACAACTGTCCAACCAGGAGAGACTGCAGAAGGAGAAACTGGTGAGCCCAGTGAAGATGCCACCACTCTGTACCAGGAGAGACTGGTAGGAGAAACTGGGGAGCCCAGCGAAGATGCCACCACCGCCCACCAGGAGGGACTGCAGAAGGAGAACTGGAAAGCCCAGCGAAGATGCCACCACTGCTGAACCAGGAGAGACTGCAGCAGGAAGAAACTGGTGAGCCCAGCAAAGATGCCACCACTGCTGTACCAGGAGAGACTGCAGCAGGAGAAACTGGAGAGCCCAGCAAAGATGCCACAACTGCTGAACAGGAGAGACTGTAGTAGGAGAAACTGGCGAGCCCAGCAAAGACGCCACAACTGCTGACAACCAGGAGAGACTGTTTGAAGGAGAAACTGGTAGGACCCAGTGAAGACGCCACAACTGGTGAACCAGGAGAGACTGTAGTAGAAGAAACTGGCGAGCCCAGCGAAGACAAAACAACTGCACAACCAAGAAGATCTGCAGCAGGAGAAACTGGAGCCCAGTGGAAGATGCCACAACTACTAAACCGGGAGAGACTGCACAGGAGAAACTGTTGAGCCCAGTGAAGATGCCGCTGCTTCCAGGAGACCTGAAGGAGTCCAGTCGTGAAGACGCCACAAGCTGCTCAACCAAGAGAGACTGTAGAAGGAGAATGGTCAAGCCCAGTGAAGATGGCACAACTGCTGAACCAGGAGAGACTGTGGAAGGAGACTGTGAGCAAGGACCCAGCGAAGAGACCACAACTGCACAACCAGGAGAGACTGTAGAAGGAGAAACTGGCAAGCCCAGTGAAGATGCCACGACACTGGCGGGAGGAGGGCAGCAATGCACCCCTGGCTCTGGTTGAACCTGACACCAGGAAGAGACTGCAGAAGGAGAAACTGGTGAGCCCAGCAAAGATGTCACAACTGCCCAACCAGGAGAGACTGCAGCAGGAGAAACTGGTGAGCCCAGCGAAGATGAAGCCACAACTGCTGAAGCAGGAGAGACTGTAGGCAGGAGAAACTGGCGAGGCCCAGTGAAGATGCCACCACTGCTGACCCGGGAGAGACTGCAGTAGGAGAACTGGTAAGCCCAGTGAAGATGTCACAACTGCCAACCAGGAGAGACTGTAGAAGGAGAACTGGCAAGCCCAGTGATGATGCCACCACTGCTGACCCAGGAGAGACTGCAGTAGGAGAAACTGGTGAGCCCAGCAAAGATGTCACAACTGCCCAACCAGGAGAGACTGTAGAAGGAGAAACTGGTGAGCCCAGAGGGCGCGCGGGAGGGCCCGGGGCCACACCGACGGGAAAAGAAGGACAAGGAAGCCCAACGAAGAAGCCACAACTGCTGAACCAGGAGAGACTGTGGCAGGAGAAGAAGGAGAACTGGAGAGCCCAGCGAAGATGCCACAACTACTGAACCAGGAGAGACTGTAGAAGGAGAAACTGGCAAGCCCAGTGACGATGCCACAACTGCACAACCAGGAGAGACTGCAGCAGGAGAAACTGGTGAGCCCAGTGAAGATGCCACAACTACTGAACTGGGAGAGACTGCAGCAGGAGAAACTGGGGAGCCCAGTGAAGATGCCACAACTACTGAACCAGGAGAGACTGCAGAAGAGAAACACAACCCAAAAAACACAACAACAAAACTAAAGAGAGACCAACCCAAAGCAAACTGCTAACTAGGAGAGCTGTAGAGAGAATAGAAGCCTAAGGGAAGAGGCCACCCTGCTTACTCAGGAGAGACTGTAGAAGAAAAGAAATGGGCAAGCCCAGCAACGATGCCACAACTGCCCAACCAGGAGAGACCGTAGAAGGAGAAACTGGAGAGCCCAGTGAAGAAGCCACAACTACAAACCAAAGACTAAATAAAACCAACCCCATGACCACAACTACAACCAAAACTAATAAGAGAACACAAACCAAAAGGCCACAACCTCAACCAAGAGAGAAAAAAAGCAAGCCCAGAAGAGGCATAACCTGAGCCAGGAGAGATGTAGAAGGAGAAACTGTGTGTGGAAATATGCTACTATGCTGTACCAGGAGAGACTGGCACCAGGGAAGAAACGCTAGCCCAGTGAAGTGCCACAACCGAGAAACTGGGGAGACCGTAGAAGGAAGAAACCTGGAAGCCCAGTGGACGAAGCCACAACTGCACAACCAGGAGAACTGTAGAGGAAGACTGGCAAGACCAGCGAAGAGCCACAACCGAACCAGGAGAGACTGTAGCAGAAGAAACTGGCGAGCCCAGCGAAGACAAAACAACTGCACAACCAGGAGAGACTGCAGCAGGAGAAACTGGTGAGCCCAGTGAAGATGCCACAACTACTGAACCAGGAGAGACTGTAGAAGGAGAAACTGACAAGCCCAGTGAAGACGCCACAACTGCTCAACCAAGAGAGACTGTAGAAGGAGAGACTGGCAAGCCCAGTGAAGATGGCATAACTGCTGAACCAGGAGAGACTGTAGAAGGAGAAACTGGTGTGCCCAGCAAAGAAGCCACAACTGCTGAACCAGGAGAGACTGCAGTAGGAGAAACTGGTGAGCCCAGCAAAGATGCCACAACTGCCCAGCCAGGAGAGACTGTAGAAGGAGAAACTGACGAGCCCAGTGAAGAAGCCACGATTGGTCAACTTGGAGAAACTGCAGTCGGAGAAACTGGTGAGCCCAGTGAAGTTGCCACAACTACTGAACTGGGAGAGACTGTAGAAGGAGAAACTGGCAAGCCCAGCGAAGATGCCACAACTGCTGAACCAGGAGAGACTGTAGCAGGAGCAACTGGTGAGCCCAGTGAAGATGCCACAACTACTGAACCAGGAAAGACTGTGGCAGGAGAAACTGGCGAGCCCAGCAAAGACACAACAACTGCACAACCAGGAGAGACTGCAGCAGGAGAAACTGGTGAGCCCAGTGAAGATGCCACAACTACTGAACCGGGAGAGACTGCAGCAGGAGAAACTGGGGAGCCCAGTGAAGATGCCACAACTACTGAACCAGGAGAGACTGTAGAAGGAGAAACTGACAAGCCCAGTGAAGACGCCACAACTGCTCAACCAAGAGAGACTGTAGAAGGAGAGACTGGCAAGCCCAGTGAAGATGGCATAACTGCTGAACCAGGAGAGACTGTAGAAGGAGAAACTGGCAAGCCCAGCGAAGAGGCCACTGCTGCTGTACCAGGAGAGACTGTAGAAGGAGAAACTCACAAGCCCAGTGAAGATGCCACAACTACTGAACCAGGAGAGACTGTAGAAGGAGAAACTGGCAAGCCCAGTGACGATGCCACAACTGCTGTACCAGGAGAGACTGTAGAAGGAGAAACTGGAGAGCCCAGTGAAGATGCCACAACTACTAAACCAGGAGAGACTGTAGAATTAGAAACTGGCAAGCCGGGCGATGATGCCACAACTACTGAACCAGGAGAGACTGTAGAAGGACAAACTGGCAAGCCCAGTGAAGATGCCACAACTGCTGAACCAGGAGAGACTGTGGCAGGAGAAACTGGCGAGCCCAGCAAAGACACAACAACTGCTCAACCAGAAGAGACTGCAGCAGGAGAAACTGGCAAGTCCAGCGAAGACGCCACAACTGCCCAACCAGGAGAGTCTGTAGAAGGAGAAACTGGCGAGCCCAGTGAAGATGCCACCACTGCTGTACCAGGAGAGACTGCAGTAGGAGAAACTGGTGAGCCCAGCGAAGATGCCACCACTGCTGTACCAGGACAGACTGCAGCAGGAGAAACTGGAGAGCCCAGCGATGATGCCACAACTGCTGAACCAGGAGAGACTGCAGTGGAAGAAACTGGCGAGCCCAGCAAAGATGCCACCACTGCTGTACCAGGAGAGACTGCAGCAGGAGAAACTGGTGAGCCCAGTGAAGTTGCCACAACTATTGAACTGGGAGAGACTGTGGCAGGAGAAACTGGCGAGCCCAGCGAAGAAGCCACAACTGCTGAACCAGGAGAGACTGTGGCAGGAGAAACTGGTGAGCCCAGCGAAGACGCAACAACTGCCCAAGCAGGAGAGACTGTAGAAGGAGAAACTGGAGAGCCCAGTGAAGAAGCCACAACTGCTGAACCAGGAGAGACTGTGGCAGGAGAAACTGGTGAGCCCAGCGAAGACGCAACAACTGCCCAAGCAGGAGAGACTGTAGAAGGAGAAACTGGCAAGCCCAGTGAAGATGCCACCACTGCTGTACCAGGAGAAACTGTAGCAAGAGAAACTGGCAAGCCCAGCGAAGATGCCACAACTACTGAACCAGGAGAGACTGTAGAAGGAGAAACTGGCGAGCCCAGCGAAGAGACCACCACTGCTGAACCAGGAGAGACTGTAGCAGAAGAAACTGGCGAGCCCAGTGAAGACAAAACAACTGCTCAACCAGGAGAGACTGTAGCAGAAGAAACTGGTGAGCCCAGCAAAGATGCAACAACGGCACAACCAGGAGACACTGTAGAAGGAGAAACTGGCAAGCCCAGTGAAGATGCCACAACTGCTCAACCAGGAGAGACTGTAGAAGGAGAAACTGGCAAGCCCAGCGAAGAGGCCACCACTGCTGAACCAGGAGAGACTGCAGTAGGAGAAACTGGTGAGCCCAGCAAAGATGCCACAACTGCTGAACCAGGAGAGACTGTAGCAGAAAAAACTGGTGAGCCCAGCAAAGACAAAACAACTGCTCAACCAGGAGAGACTGTAGCAGAAGAAACTGGCGAGCCCAGCAAAGATGCCACAACTGCTGAACCAGAAGAGACTGTGGTAGAAGAAACTGGTGAGCCCAGCGAAGACAAAACAACTGCTCAACCAGGAGAGACTGTAGCAGAAGAAACTGGCAAGCCCAGCGAAGATGCCACAACTGCTCAACCAGGAGAGACTGTAGAAGGAGAAACTGGCAAGCCCAGCAAAGATGCCACAACTGCTGAACCAGGAGAGACTGTAGCAGAAGAAACTGGCGAGCCCAGCGAAGACAAAACAACTGCTCAACCAGGAGAGACTGTAGCAGAAGAAACTGGCGAGCCCAGTGAAGACGAAACAACTGCTCAACCAGGAGAGACTGTAGCAGAAGAAACTGGTGAGCCCAGCAAAGAAGCCACAACTGCGGAACCATTAGAGACTGTGGCAGGAGAAACTGGCAAGCCCAGCAAAGACAAAACAACTGCTCAACCAGGAGAGACTGTGGCAGAAGAAACTGGTGAGCCCAGCGAAGATGCTACAACTGTTCAACCAGGAGAGACTTCAGCAGGAGAAACTGGTGAGCCCAGTGAAGATGCCACAAGTACTGAACCAGGAGAGACTGTGGCAGGAGAAACTGGCAAGCCCAGCAAAGATGCAACAACTGCACAACCAGGAGAGACTGTAGAAGGAGAAATTGGCAAGCCCAGTGAAGATGCCACCACTGCTGACCCAGGAGAGACTGCAGTAGGAGAAACTGGTGAGCCCAGCAAAGATGCCACAACTGCTGAACCAGGAGAGACTGTAGCAGAAAAAACTGGTGAGCCCAGCAAAGACAAAACAACTGCTCAACCAGGAGAGACTGTAGCAGAAGAAACTGGCGAGCCCAGCAAAGATGCCACAACTGCTGAACCAGAAGAGACTGTGGTAGAAGAAACTGGTGAGCCCAGCGAAGACAAAACAACTGCTCAACCAGGAGAGACTGTAGCAGAAGAAACTGGCAAGCCCAGCGAAGATGCCACAACTGCTCAACCAGGAGAGACTGTAGAAGGAGAAACTGGCAAGCCCAGCAAAGATGCCACAACTGCTGAACCAGGAGAGACTGTAGCAGAAGAAACTGGCGAGCCCAGCGAAGACAAAACAACTGCTCAACCAGGAGAGACTGAAGCAGAAGAAACTGGTGAGCCCAGTGAAGACGAAACAACTGCTCAACCAGGAGAGACTGTAGCAGAAGAAACTGGTGAGCCCAGCAAAGAAGCCACAACTGCGGAACCATTAGAGACTGTGGCAGGAGAAACTGGCAAGCCCAGCAAAGACAAAACAACTGCTCAACCAGGAGAGACTGTGGCAGAAGAAACTGGTGAGCCCAGCGAAGATGCTACAACTGTTCAACCAGGAGAGACTTCAGCAGGAGAAACTGGTGAGCCCAGTGAAGATGCCACAACTACTGAACCAGGAGAGACTGTGGCAGGAGAAACTGGCAAGCCCAGCAAAGATGCAACAACTGCACAACCAGGAGAGACTGTAGAAGGAGAAATTGGCAAGCCCAGTGAAGATGCCACCACTGCTGACCCAGGAGAGACTGCAGTAGGAGAAACTGGTGAGCCCAGCAAAGATGTCACAACTGCCCAACCAGGAGAGACTGTAGAAGGAGAAACTGGTGAGCCCAGCAAAGAAGCCACAACTGCTGAAGCAGGAGAGACTGTGGCAGGAGAAACTGGCGAGCCCAGTGAAGATGCCACCACTGCTGACCCGGGAGAGACTGCAGTAGGAGAAACTGGTGAGCCCAGTGAAGATGTCACAACTGCCCAACCAGGAGAGACTGTAGAAGGAGAAACTGGCAAGCCCAGTGATGATGCCACCACTGCTGACCCAGGAGAGACTGCAGTAGGAGAAACTGGTGAGCCCAGCAAAGATGTCACAACTGCCCAACCAGGAGAGACTGTAGAAGGAGAAACTGGTGAGCCCAGCAAAGAAGCCACAACTGCCCAACCAGGAGAGACTGTAGAAGGAGAAACTGGTGAGCCCAGCGAAGAAGCCACAACTGCTGAACCAGGAGAGACTGTGGCAGGAGAAACTGGCGAGCCCAGCGAAGACGCAACAACTGCACAACCAGGAGAGACTGTAGAAGGAGAAACTGGTGAGCCCAGCAAAGATGCCACAACTGCCCAGCCAGGAGAGACTGTAGAAGGAGAAACTGATGAGCCCAGTGAAGAAGCCACGATTGGTCAACTTGGAGAAACTGCAGTCGGAGAAACTGGCAAGCCCAGCAAAGACACCACAACTGCCCAACCAAGAGAGACTGTAGAAGGACAAACTGGCAAGCCCAGTGAAGATGCCACAACTGCTGAACCAGGAGAGACTGTGGCAGGAGAAACTGGCGAGCCCAGCAAAGACACAACAACTGCTCAACCAGAAGAGACTGCAGCAGGAGAAACTGGCAAGCCCAGCGAAGACGCCACAACTGCCCAACCAGGAGAGTCTGTAGAAAGAGAAACTGGCGAGCCCAGTGAAGAAGCCACAACTGCTGAACCAGGAGATACTGTAGAAGGAGAGACTGGCAAGACCAGCGAAGATGCCACAACTGCTGAACCAGGAGAGACTGTAGCAGAAGAAACTGGCGAGCCCAGCGAAGACAAAACAACTGCACAACCAGGAGAGACTGCAGCAGGAGAAACTGGTGAGCCCAGTGAAGATGCCACAACTACTAAACCGGGAGAGACTGCAGCAGGAGAAACTGGGGAGCCCAGTGAAGATGCCACAACTACTGAACCAGGAGAGACTGTAGAAGGAGAATCTGACAAGCCCAGTGAAGACGCCACAACTGCTCAACAAAGAGAGACTGTAGAAGGAGAAACTGGGGAGCCCAGTGAAGATGCCACAACTACTGAACCGGGAGAGACTGCAGAATTAGAAACTGGCAAGCCCAGAGACGATGCCACAACTGCTGAACCAGGAGAGACTGTAGAAGGAGAAACTGGTGTACCCAGCAAAGAAGCCACAACTGCTGAACCAGGAGAGACTGCAGTAGGAGAAACTGGTGAGCCCAGCAAAGACGCCACAACTTCCCAGCCAGGAGAGACTGTAGAAGGAGAAACTGACGAGCCCAGTGAAGAAGCCACGATTGGTCAACTTGGAGAAACTGCAGTCGGAGAAACTGGCAAGCCCAGTGAAGACGCCACAACTGCTCAACCAGGAGAGACTGTAGAAGGAGAAACTGGCAAGCCCAGCGAAGATGCCACAACTGCTGAACCAGGAGAGACTGTAGCAGGAGAAACTGGCGAGCCTAGCGAAGAAGCCACAACTGCTGAACCAGGAGAGACTGCAGTAGGAGAAACTGGTGAGCCCAGCAAAGATGCCACAACTTCCCAGCCAGGAGAGACTGTAGAAGGAGAAACTGACAAGCCCAGTGAAGAAGCCACGATTGGTCAACTTGGAGAAACTGCAGTCGGAGGAACTGGCAAGCCCAGTGAAGACGCCACAACTGCTCAACCAGGAGAGACTGTAGAAGGAGAAACTGGCAAGCCCAGCAAAGATGCCACAACTGCTGAACCAGGAGAGACTGTAGCAGAAGAAACTGGCGAGCCCAGTGAAGACGCAACAACTGCACAACCAGGAGAGACTGTTGAAGGAGAAACTGGCAAGCCCAGTGAAGACGCCACAACTGCCCAACCAGGAGAGACTGTGGCAGGAGAAACTGGTGAACCCAGCGAAGACGACACAACTGCCCAACCAGGAGAGACTGTGGCAGGAGAAACTGGTGAACCCAGCGAAGACAACACAACTGCCCAGCCAGGAGAGACTGCAGCAGGAGAAACTGGTAAGCCCAGCGAAGATGCAACAACAGCCCAACCAGGAGAGACTGTAGAACGAGAAACTGGTGAGCCTAGCGAAGACACAACAACTGCTGAACCAGGAGAGACTGCAGCAGCAGGATCTGGTGAGCCGACCGCAGACTGTAACTAGTATGCATTGTACTCATTTTCATTAGTCGCTTTATTAGTCACGACACATTTGGTGGTCGTTCTTCAGCTTGTGTCGTCACCTTTCAAGTGGATGAGAGTGCAACGGACATTCCTGAAGAAATTGTTCAACCTGCTGGCTCTGTCTTGGAGTGTGCCACTTTCTGTTATCGAAGAGGATGTCGTGCTGCTAAATTTCACCCACGAACATCAGGACAAGTGTCTTCCTGCTTCATGAGTCTAACATCTGAAGAAGTTTGTGTGAGGGATCGACCACGTCTTTCTGAATATGGAAGCGAAAAAGAAGTCACCATCCATTGCTTGAGATGCAGTAAGCTGTTATTCCATGTTACTATTACTACATCATAATTCCAATATAACTTACCAGGTAAGCAAATTAATTTAAATTCTCGTGAATCTTAACTGGTACAGCATTAGGTTATTTCAGTTGACAAACTTGTTCCGAAAGTGACGTTACTCGAACTAGAGTGGGAAACGAATGTCACCACACTCTGTTTGATTTATCGGGACCGTGTTGAATAGGTTAGAATTATTGAACCAATTTTTTAAAGTTGGCCAGCACAGCTGAGGCCTCTGAGCACAGCACTTGACACATCCAGGGCACCACTTGGGTCCCATTTGAGGGTGGTGGGCACCATTTAGTGTTCATTGTATGTTAATTGATCGATCAATTTATAAGGCTCTGCGGAAGTGGGGTTAGTTCGCAAGCAGATATTTGCGAAGCCTAATATTGGCTGGATTTTTGATTTTTTTATTTTTTTCAGCTGCACCTGAAGAAGTTACAACTGAAGAAGCTACCGTCACTTACGATCCGGAGATTGGCACTTCTGGAGAAACCACATCAGATTCGGCTACTGTTACTGCTAGTCCAGAGACGGGCACTTCTGGAGAAACCACACCAGATTCGGCTACTGTTACTGCTGGTCCAGAGATGGGCACTTCTGGAGAAACCACATCAGACTCGGCTACTGTTACTGCTGGTCCAGAGATGGGCACTTCTGGAGAAACCACACCAGATTCGGCTACTGTTACTGCTGGTCGAGAGACGGGCACGTCTGGAGAAACCACACCAGCTTCAGCTACTGTTACTGTTGGTCCAGAGACAGGCACTTCTGGAGAAATTACATCAGATTCGGCTACTGTTACTGCTGGTCCAGAGACGGACACTTCTGGAGAAACCACACCAGATTCGGCTACTGTTACTGCTGGTCCAGAGACGGGCACTTCTGGAGAAACCACACCAGATTCGGCTACTGTTACTGCTGGTCCAGAGATGGGCACTTCTGGAGAAACCACATCCGATTCGGCTACTGTTACTGCTGGTCCAGAGACGGGCACTTCCGGAGAAGCCACATCAGCTACTGTCAGCGATGGTGAAGAGACAGGCACTTTTGGATTGACAGGTAAGGTTGAAACTTGTTTTAATGCTTCTCTAACGCTAGTGCAGGGACCAGCGTCCTCATTTCAGGCTGTGTTTTGTCGTTTAAGATGGACACTGTACCATCTGGACAACAGTTTTTGCAGAGTGGAACAAGGTCTTCGACAGCAGAGTTGTGCGCCAGACATTGCTATGAAGAGCCGACATGTACATCGTCAGTGTACATGCACGGAAATGGCTCATGTCTTTGGGCGTATGAGACGCTGTCTCAAGCCACTCATTCATGCGCGGCCGCTGACCCATCGCCACGCGTTTTCGACATTCCCTCCAGTGACGAGGACCTGTGGATTCATTGCTTCGCCTGTGGTACACACGACTTAGCTAATTGGCTTCAGTTTACGATTGCTACTCTAAAAGTCCGAATTTGGCGGCTAAATTGTAGTCCATCTGTTTATTTTGTTAAAGGCAAACTTTCTTTGGTTTCTCAATGTCTTTCAATTCATTCATTCAATTTCTAAAAGCAACAATTGGCTAACCGTTCTGAGACCCCCAATCCCCACAACCCCCCAACCCCTAAGCCTAAGCGAAGCCTAAGCGAAGCCTAAGCAAAGCCTAAGCAAAGCCTAAGCGAAGCCTAAGCAAAGCCTAAGCGAAGCCTAAGCCTAAGCAAAAGCGAAAGCCTAAAACTAAGCCTAAGGCTTTGAGGGTTGGGGTTTTGGGGGGTTGGGGGGTCTCAGAACGAGGTGTGCCCAACAATTCTAAACTAAAATGAGGGGTGGATAATGGCAGACTCAACGTTGTTTTTGGGGAGTTTATTTTGCTCAGTTCATTCGCTAATTTAGAACCAAGGGAGGATTTGCAAGACTTTCTTGAAGGAACTGAAGACGCTCAAGTGCTTGACGGCCAAGTGGATCGGGGTACGTTTCCTTATAGGCCTTTCCCGAAAAAGAATGCTCAGTGTGAAGGTGGCTGCATGCACGCGTACTTCATGCTTACGTCATTACTCGTTACTCACTCCGCGAGCCACGCTCTCCAGTGTTTATGTTGCATGGTATTGCCTACAGTATACGTACGACATTGTCGTAGTATTGTCGCATATTAGCAATTAACTAGGGGTGATAAACTCATCGGTGGCGAAAGCATTGACTGAGCAGCACCCACCCACGCGCCAGCCGCGCACACTTGCAGAGTACGCGATCGAGGATACGACAACGGAGTTGGCGATGCCCGAAGAGTCGACGGCATTGGCGGAGGAAGAGGAAGCGACAGCTTACAGTGAGCGCAGCGGCGGACGGTTGCTCTCGGTTGGCGAGAGCCGAGAGACAGCGGCCGTTGTCGTGTTGCAGAGTGCCAAGCGCGCCTGCAGTTCCGCGTCTTCACGTCGTCGGCGCTGCCGCGCCGCATCATCGTCGACGACAAGCGGGCCCGCTCGGCGGCCGACTGCGCGCGACTCTGCTACGAGCAGGGCAACTGCTCCTTCGCCGGCTACATCAAGCGCGTCGTCGGCGACGACGTCTGCCTCCTCACGCGCGGACAGCCGTCCGAGAAGGAGTCGGCCGTCTGCAGCGCCGCCATCGACCCCGCCGTGCCGCAGCACTCCCAAATGACACCCTTCGTCATCGGCTGCTTCACATGCGGACGTGAGCAGAGCCTGAGAGATGTGCTCGCGGAAAACGCCAAGTCAGGGCGACAGTCCCTTTCCAGGCTGCAACTATTCGCTGACGACGGCGACGCCCGAGGACGAGGCGGGCTTGGAAGTGGCCGTCGACGCGGACTCAGTCGACAGCTGCGCCACGCTCTGCCACAGCCGCGGCTGCGTGAGAGCCGTGTTCGATCCCAGCTCCTCTTCAGCTCAGTGCCGCATGACGACGACGTCGGTTGGCAACGGCGAGGCTGAGTGCGGGGACACGCTCGTCGATGAGGAGGGACTCTCGGTCGGAGCCAACAGTCGGAGTCCAGTAGCCATTCGTTGCGTCACGTGTAAGGCCGAACAGTGAACAGCAACACCCAAGACGCGTCCTTTGTACGTACAGTATGTACGTGCAGTACCCCAACACTGCCAGCGTCAACGAGTGGAAGCTATAAAACGTATCGCCTTGTTGTGGGTTGCTTGTTGCAACGACGACGCTAGCAGTTCCGGTATTCCGTTCAGCTCAACAGATGCGTCGTCTGTGTTTCATGGCCTTGTTGCCTTCTCTGCTCGTATGTCCAGCGTTGCCTTCGTTCGCGCGCGAATGTCCCCCTACTGCAGGCCGACACTTCCACTAGACTAGCGCCGCTTGTTCGTGTATGTTCCTTTATGCGACCGCTGCTTGTCATGCTTCGTGTCATTATGTTTGCTGTCGGAACGAGTATCGAGTCGATGCAACCGGATGGATCCATGGGTGATGGATGAGTGGTGGCGCCTTTTCAGACATGCATACAGTTTCAAAAACAAGCAAGAACAAAGCAAGCCGCATCGACGAAATTAGAGTACCTACTGTACCTAACTTAGGTACTTCAGGTGCGATGACGCAAAGCGCAATTCGCAATTCACGCAAAACGGCGCAATTTCAAACGGCCTCGACGAAACGGTTGGCCTTTTTTTTTTTTTTTTTTTTTTTTTTTTTTTTTTTTTTTTTTTTTTTTTTTTTTTTTTTTTTTTTTTTTTTTTTTTTTTTTTTTTTTTTCGTCGGTGCGCAGACAAAAGATACAAAGTTGGGCAACTCAAGGGGGACATTGTTCGGAAATGTCGACTCGAGTGGGCGAGCATCGTGGTCATCAGCATCGTCAGCGAGTGAGTCCGCGAGGCGGCGAGCCGACGACGACGAGGGAGGGCTGGGGCGAACTGCGGCCGGCCAACAACGACGCCTTCTGCCCGTCCAGCCATGCCACCGCCGAACGCGCCCGTCAGCGCGCCATCTCGGCCAGCGTCCTCCAATGCAACGACCTTTGCGACGGCGCGGACGGCGCGAAATTCCTCGCGAAGCTCAAGGTACACCGGCCCTGTCCCAGCGACTGCCGCTCTGACGGACACGCTGCCCTGCCCTGTCTAGAAATGCTTTGAGAAAGAGGGCGCGACCCTGCGCGACTTCCGGCACTCGGCGCTCGCGGGCGCCCCCTTTGAGACGCAAAAGACGGAGTCGACCTTCCGAGTCAACTTTCCCTCGCCCGTCGACGCCTTCCGCGTGGCGCGCCTCTTCACGGCGCAGTTCGCATCCCTCCTCTCCGCCCAGCCCCATCTTCTCCTAGACGAGCCGACGCTCTTCTTTGAGGACTGCACGTGCGGGGGGGGATTCTGTGGTTGTGTTGTTGTGTGCAGTCGGCGGAAGCGCCGCTGTCCTTCCTTGCAGGCCTTTCCACGAGGCCGTTGAACTCTCGGACGCCGCTCTGGGCAGTTTCACCAACATGGGCACGTTTGCGTTTCGATGGAAGCATTCCAAGCATCTTCAGAGAGCGCTGACACACCCTGCGGACGAGTGGAAAGGTGTGCCAGTGTTCGCAGCGTCGCAGGCGAAATTTTTTTAGGTTCGGACAATAGATACTGAACGCAGGCCTGAAAGACGCTTCTCAGAGCATGGAGGGCGCATTTAGCACGATAAGTATCGTGCAGTCAGTGCAGGTTGGCAGCTGGGAGGGGGGTGGGTGGGTAACCTGTACCCCTACCCAGTTGCACCGATTGAAAGGTTGAGGGAAAAATGGCGAATGGCGCAATGGGAATTGAACCCACGTCTCTCTATTAGCGGTCTAGTGTGCTACCGCTACACTACGTCTCGGCGTTGTTTGCGGGCCTGCAGGCGTCGGCTCGTGTCGCAATGTCGCGGGCCCGGTTCAGCTTCGATTCGCGTGACGTTCGAGCACGACCGCAAGCTGCTCCAACTGAGCCACTTCTTCCGCGCCGTCGAGGCGGGCCCATGGGAGTTCTTCCGGCTCGAGATCAGCTACGCCTGGATCGCCAAGATCCTCGTCGACGTGCACAAGGGCGCCGTCTACCTCCGCTTGAAGAATCCCCTACAGGTTAGCGACCCGGCCGTCCGCTGTGTTGAGGGAGAGAGGGGCTAGCGTCGGCGTTAGCACAGGTCTGGAAGGGCGTCGTGTCGGCGAGGTCGCGCTCCGTCAACCGCGAGCAACGCCACTTCGTCTACCAGTCGTTCGTGCGCGTCAAGAGTTGGTCCGACGACTGCGAGTGGCTTGAGTGCATTCGGGTTGGCTGTGCGCGCGGCCGGGTGGGACTTGGGCCGCGTGTACGTGTGGCCCCGATGCGACGCAGGACAACCACGACCTCTGTCTGAGCTTCGTGAGCGAGCAGCAGCTCTACGAAGTTGTGGGTCGGCTGCGCAGCCGCACCAAGCTCAAAGTCCACTTCGCCTGCGCCGTGCACACGCCAAAGCGGCCCTACGTTGTCAAGAGCACGCGCGAGCTCGAGGAGCTGACCGGCAAGCCGCTGCCCAGCTTCAGGGCCGAGTACGCTTTCGAGGTCTCCGCTGCCATCTCTACCCCCCCCCCCCTCCTCCGCCGGTCGCTACGCCGATGAGGGGTTCAGGCGCTGCTGAGTCGAGGCGCGGTCGTCAAGGACCAGCTGCTGCAAAGGCGGACGGACGCGACGCAGTTCGTGGACCTCGTGACGACGCACTTCAACAGCGACCGCCAGGAGTTCCTCCGAGGGCAGGACGCGGAGGAGCGTGGCGGCCGGTCGCCGTGGCGCGACGCGCGCTACTTCGAGGAGCACGAGGGCGACCGGCCGCAGTTCCCTTCCGAGGACGCGCTCGAGCAACTGGTCGACGCCGTGGACGAGGGCCGCGACCTCTGGCTCATCTCCGCCTACAACGACATCTACCAGAACTTCACCAACGTCGACCCCAACGACGAGGCCGGGCTGCCCACCACCAAGCCAGACCTTCCCCTCGAGTGTCTGCGCGTCCGTAAGGTGCCTGCCCGCCTGTCTGCCTGCCTGTTTCCCTGCCTGCCCGCCTGCCTGCCTGCCTGCCTGCCTGCCTGCCTGCCTGCCTGCCTGCCTGCCTGCCTGCCTGCCTGCCTGCCTGCCTGCCTGCCTGCCTGCCTGCCGGCTCGCTGCTGGTCGTTGTCTGGGCCAGCGACGGTTGTGTGGTTGTCGTTGAGGTGGTGATCACGCCGACGCGCCGCCTCTACATGCTGCCCGAGGTGCTGCTGGGCAACCGCGTGCTGCGCAAGTACGATCACGAGTACGCGCTGCGCGTCATCTTCCGCGACGACGACTCCAAGAACCTCGGCTTTGTGCGCACGCACGCCAACCTCAGGGCGCATGAGCCGACAGACGTGGAGCTCAGTGAGCGCCGCACCCACTCCCCCTCTCCTCCACCGCTCCCTCCAGCAGCAGCTCGCTTCCCCTTGCAGTCAGGAACGCCGAGGCGCAGATTCGCGACGACACGATTCTCGACGTGCTCAATCACGGCTTCGACATTTACCGAAGACATTACGACTTTTTCCACTGGTCCAACTCGCAGGTGCTCGCTTGTCTGCGTGCTGCCTCGAAGACAGCGACGCCCAATAGGCGCTACTCGACGAGATGAACGTTTAGTTGCGCGACGGCGGCGTCTATTTCTACTCCAAGTTCTCAATGGTGGAAATGCATCGTTCTCTGGGCACGTTCGACGCCGAGTCTGGCATCCCCAAGATGTCGTCGCGCGTGGGCCAGATGCTGACGCAGGGCCGGGTACGTGCGCCGCCGCCTCCTCCTCCTCCTCCTCCCCCCCCCCCTCCCCCCTCCTCGTCCCTCCCTTCCCCACTCGGCTGAGGGACGCGTTGCAGCCGACGATCCAGTTGGACGAGTCGGAGTACGCGGTCGACGCCGACGTGCTCTGCTCCGAGCACCACCCCGACAGCGGCGCGCAGTTCGTATTCTCCGACGGCATCGGACGCATCTCGCAGAAGTGCGCCCGCAAAGTGGCGGAGAGGCTCGACATCCAATCCGGCACGCCCTCGGCGTTCCAGGCAAGGAAGGGCGCGGTCGTCGCCTCTTTCTCGCTTCTGGCCACGCGGGTCTCCCTGGTGGGCGGGTGCTTCAGATCCGCTACCACGGCTTCAAGGGCATGCTCTGCGTGGATACGCGCGAGTGCCTGCAGCTGGAGGAGCGGCAGCGGGAGGCGAGGAGCGCCGACGACGGCTTGAAGGTGGTCTTCCGGGAGAGCATGAACAAGTTCAGCTCGGAGCTGACCAACGTGCTCGAGGTCGTCAAGTCGGCCATGCCCTCCAGCGTCTGTCTCAGTCGGCCCATGATCATGATATTGGATCAGGTCGGTTGCCCCACCGCTCCGCTAGCTCTGCTCCAGGTGGCGACTCGTCGACTGCCGCAGGTGCACGAGGCGCAGAACTACGACCGCCACCGCCTCATGTGCGAGAAGGTGCACACGATGCTCGAGAAGGAGCTCGTCAAACTCAGCTACATGTTCCTCTTCGAAGACGAGTCTCTCCCTTTCTCCCCCCCCCCCTCCATTGTTGACTACTCGCACGTTGTGCAGGTGTCGCCGAGAGCTGGAGAGTCGGCTGTCGCTGCCGATCAGCTTCATGCGACTGTCGAGCGACTGCAACGTGCCCCTGACCGTCGAGCCGTTCTTCCAGTCGCTCGCTCAGGCGGTCGTCCGCTACGCCATGAGTGCGCTCGCTCGCTGGCCGCCGCTGCTCCCCTCCCTGGCGCTGTACGCGCACTGCGTACACTGCGTTCAGAGAAGAACCTGTCGAAGCAGCAGATTCCAATACCGGCCAAGTACGGTCGGACCCTGTACGGAGTACTGGACGAGACGGGCCAGCTGCAGTACGGCCAGCTCTTCGTCCAGTGCTCTTCCAGCGTGCACAGCCCCAATTCTTCTCCGGAAATCAAAACTGGTAGCTGCTCTGCTCGCTCGTCTTCTCTCGCAGCGAGTGTGGAAGGGGACCCGTCGTTGCGCAGGCAAAGTGCTGGTGACCAAGAACCCCTGCGTCGTCGCTGGGGACGTCCGCATCTTGGAGGCCGTCGACGTGCCCCAGCTGCACCACCTGCGCGACGTCGTCGTCTTCCCGCGCTACGGACCCAGACCCCACACCGATGAAATGGCCGGTGCGACAGCCTGACTCTGGGGGGGGGGGGGAGTGAACGGGACGAGCTGTGTCGTCGTCTTGGGTACAGGCAGCGATCTGGACGGCGACGAGTACGCGGTGATCTGGATGGACGAGCTGCTGTTCGACCACAACGAGCCGGCCATGCTGTTTCCGCAGCCCAAAGCCGACCCACCGCCCGCCGCTTCCAAGGACGACGAGACCTTCGTTAGTCGCGGCCCGTCCACGCGCGCGCGCACGCACGCACGCTCAGCCGACTGCTGGGGCGTTGCAGAAGTTCGCCCGGGCCAAGTTCTTCGTGCAGTACATCAAGGGGGACTCGGTGGGCCGGCTGGCGAACGCGCACCTCGTCAACGCCGACATTCACGGCCTCAACCATCCCATCTGCCGCCAGGTGGCCGTCAAGCACTCCATGGCCGTCGACTTCCCAAAGACCGGCGTCACGCCCGATCCCCTCAGCATGGACGGTACTCCCTGCTGCTGCTGAAGGCCCATTTACGCGCCTCCCGTCGCCCCCACCCCCCCCCCCCCCTCCCCTTCGCCCCGGGCCGCTTGACTTCGAGAAGTTTCAATTTGACCGCTAGCTCCCTGCGCGCGTTCACTTTGTACGGGCTGGCCGGGGCCGACCGGAGGCGTGTAGATGGTCCTTAACTTGTAGTTTGAGTTGATCGCGGTGACGCGCTGAGGGGCTTGCGCGCGTGGTGTGCACAGAGCGGCCCGAGAAGAACCCCGACTACATGGAGAAGGACCACATGCCGTGCTACTTGAGCGACCGTCTCGTGGGCCACGTCTACCGCAAGATCAGGACGGTCGCCGACGTCCTCGACACCACCACCGCCAGCCGTCGCGACTCCGCGACCGCCCACCTCGAGCCCGACCCCCAGCTGCTCTTTTTCTCGCCCCAAATTAGCTACGTCGACAAGCTGCCGCAAGCCGAGCTCGTCGCCACGCAATACTGCGGCCATCTCAGGGTGCGCGCGTGCCTGCCTGCCTGCCTGCGCGTGACGGCGTGTCGAGTCCGTGGCAAGCGTCGTCGTTTGTAGTCCCTGATGGACCACCACGGCATAGAAGACGAGGCCGAGTTGGTGTCGGGCCACATCACGACGATGCGCAATCGCGTCTCCGATCGCGAGAAGGAGGACTTCTCCGCCTACAGTACGGACCGCATCATTCAGTTGCGCTTCCGCAAGATCTGGGACATGTTCCGCGAGAAGTTCTTCAAGGTCACTACCCAGCCCCACCCCCATCCCTTCAGCTGGAGCAGATTGCAGTGCCTTTGCAGGAGTTTTGTCTTGATAAGGGCGAGAGAATATTCTGGCCGGATGCCGACAGCTCCGAAGGCGGCGAGCGCCAGCGGCAGCGCTTCGTCACCGAGCTGAGCAAAGTGACGGAAAGCATGATGGCGAAGGCGTCCGCGTGGTACGCGCACGCCTACGACCCCCAGGTACGCCCTCCCTCCCTCCCTCCCTCCCGCTTCCCCCTCCACGCACGCGCACTCTGTCGATATGCTTGATCTTCCGCTGCAGAAGTGCCGCTTCCGCAGCTTCGGCTGGATCGCCTGGGACATCCTGGGACTCATCAAGCAGCGTCAGGTATGCCTGGACGACGACCGGTAGAGCGGCTACGAGCGCGAGGTGTGCGCTTCTTTCGCATCCTGCCTGCACGGGTTTGCAGATTTTCGACTCCGGGGCGCGGACGTTTTGCGCCGAGCCGGCGTTGGCGCGACTCAGTGACAGCATCGCCGAGTTCGGACGCCGGAACGGCGAGGAGAAGCGGCGCTTCGCCGAGCAGCCGGGACGCTACCCGCCGATCCTCAGACGCTACACGAGGTGTCTTGCCGCGCGCGCACGCGACACTCGAGCGGCTGACTCGAATCGCGGCTCTTGTTGGCTGCAGCTTGTACGCGGGCTTCGACAACCTGGTGCTCGTCCTCGACCGGTGGGCGTCCAATGAAGGCCTCTTCATGAAGACGACCATGGACCTGCGGCACCTCTGCTACCTGCTCGTCGAGTTCGGCGAGCAGCGACCCGCCGGCGCCGGGTCCGCCGCCGATCGCTACCTCACTCCGCCCGCCGACGAGGAGGCGGTGGCCGGGGAGGAGAGACTGGACTTGACGGATCGCTGCGGCCGCTTCCTCGTCGAGTTCCTCCGCCACCTGTCGTCGCGCGCCTTCTACACGCAGCGCGAGTTGCGCTTCTCGGCCAACCGCCTCGGCGTCCACGCCCAGCACTGCTGCTTTCGTCGAGGAGAGTGGCGCTACCTCGCCCAGGTACACCCCCCTCCCCCCCCCCTCCCATTTCCTCCTCACTTCCCCACCATTGTGCGCTGACTGACGCGTCTGGCGCAGGTGTCGCTGAAGACGTTCCACTGGCTCTGCTTCACGGGCGGCGACCTCTACGAGGCGCTGCACGTGGACAGTGGCGGACGGGGGGCCGCGAGTCGGCGCGCGCAGCTGCAGCAGGAGATATTCGAGATGGACCCCATCCTCATCGAGTTGCCTCTGCCCAGCGCCTCCGCTCTCTTTCACGCTCCTCGCAGCCGCTTCGGCGACAACGGCGCGGCCAACAAGAGAGCGGACGACTCGCAGCTGCCACAAGGTAATTATTGCGCTGCTTCAACTGAACTGTGCATTTACGTACTTCCAACAATTGACTGTTCTGTTCCGTCACATCTCGTGCTCGACTGTCGCGCAGGCCTCGACGACGCGGGCGTGGGCGAGCTGTGGCGCAAGCAGTCGGGCGCTCGGAGCGTGATCCTACGCCGACCCTTTCCCAAGTACCTCGTGGGCAAGCGATTCCATGTGCGTCTGTCTGTCTGTCTGTCTGTCTGTCTGTGTGTCGTGTGCGTGCGGGGGTGGGGGTGGGGGTGGGGGGGGGGGGGGAGGGGGGGTGAGGGGGAGTGAGGGCTGGCTGTAGAGTGGTGACGACGCTTGCAGACGCTGGTGTCGGCCCGTGGCACGCTGGAGAGTCTGGAACGACTGCGGCAGAAGGTGATGGAGTGTCCCGACCTGGGCCACCTCGTCTCCCTCGAGAGCGTCGGAGACACGCGTCGCATCGGCCGCGAGTTCAACTGCGACAAACTGCTAGCCGACCTCCAGACCGTCGCCTGACCCCGCCCTCCATCCGCCCCATCCGCCACGACACTCCCGCCCTCTCTCCGCCGCCGCCTTGCCGCACGCTCTGTGGATACACACTACCTGTGCTCGTTGCTACTGCAGCTACTACAGACCGATCTAATCAAGAGTGTTTCCTGCGATACATCACAAGCTTTACAATCATAAATAAGCGTAAGAAGTTGCCGATGTTGCTAGCGTGTTGTCAGTTGATCGCTATTCTCACTCACAACGCAGATGCCCTCGAACAGGGAACAGCGACAGCGCCCAGGATTTTCCAAGGATGGAACAACTTCGTTGTACATAATAGTGATGGGTCGGTTAAAGTTGTAGAATTTGGGGCTTTGCTAGAATTTAACGTAAATCCTCAAATGAACGCCCCCCTCCAATGAACGCCCAGGGTGGAGGGTAGGTTGAAAAAAATAAACGCCCACTCTCCAGTGTTTTGCCTCCAATAGTGCCCCCCCTCCAATAGTGCCCCCGGGTACGGCAAGGTTGAAATAATAGAGCCCCCCCCCTCCAATAGTGCCCCCGGGTGTAAGGGGTATGTTGTGCCATGTGCCTTTTATGGGCAAAAACAGTGGTAGGTACATGCTAACCAATAATAGTTCGTTTCAGCAACTATTAACGGTAAATCAACCATTAAATGTGGCAAAAGTGATCAAAATCACCGAAAAATCGGCAATTTTGACAGCGAAACTAGCATTACCATTCAAAACTTTTAGGTTGAAATAATAGAAGCCCCCCCCCCTCCAATAGTGCCCCCCCCTCCAATAGTGCCCCCCGGGTAAGGAGAGGTTGAAAAAATAGTGCCCCGGGGGCACTATTGGAGGATTTACGGTATGCTATGATATGCTTATCAAAACAGGTATTGCCACGCCGTAGTTATTCCTCGTACGCTTCGGTCGTGAGCGCGCGCTTTCTCTCCCTCTCTCACCCCTGGAATGAATCAGAAAAGAACAGCGGCGCGCCGCTCATACTGTTTCGGTTCCATATTATTGTTACACTCTCAGTTAGCTGAGCATTTGCTTCTTGATTCTTTAATTGAAATAGGAAGGCGAGAGAAGAATGGCGGAGCGCGGCTGGACGTGGCT
>JASAMY010000867.1:0-25995 GCA_030248085.1 Paralinhomoeus sp. GSCO2_6 | reverse complement strand
AGGGTATTGGTAGGCGATCATGCTATCGCGATCGTGTGTTTCAAACGTGTTCAGCAGCATGCGACGACCGCATTGCTTGGTTTGCCTATGTGTAAAAATCTTGTTACGGGCAAACAGACGGCAGTGCAGCAGAACGCACACTTCTAATTCAGCTAGAAATATTGCCAGAATCGGCTCTGATTTGTCAGTGTTTACTCTCATGGTAGGCTCATGGAGTTTACAAAGACGATCGATATTGGCACTGGTAGAACAGGCGCTAGCACCGGCACGCACGCACGCACGCACGCACGCACGCACGCACGCACGCACGCACGCACGCACGCACGCACGCACGCACGCACGCACGCACGCACGCACGCACGCACGCACGCACGCACGCACGCACGCGCATTCCAGTGCGACACACGCAGCTGCTGGACAAGCTGCAAGTGGAATAGAGCGCGGCATCACCGTCAAAGCGAGACGGTCTCGATGCTCTATCGGGCCGATGAAGGAGCGAAAAATGAACAATTTTATTGAATTTAATCGATACTCCTCGATACGTGGACTTTAGCTACGATTAGTCCCCGTCAGGGAGCATGGGGAAGGGGGTGCAGGCACGGTCTTTTCTTTATTGAGCAAGATCAGAGCAGCATTCTTAGCGTTCTATCGTATTCTTAGCTTTATTAGCCTGTCATAAATGTGTTTCTAAACAACAAAATGGCAAAAATTTTGCCTGCGGCGCAATTTTACCTCTGAACAATCTGAACATGCGATGCAGTAGATACTAACTACACTGTCATACTGCGCAAGACATTCACATTTGTTGGTTCTTAAGTTGCATTTGCGATGTATGCGATGTAAATATGCCACTTTAAACAATATTTTAATAGGAAGAGTCTAAAATCCATTCCAATTTGACGTAAAAGCCTACCCCAGGCAAAAATGGACCCCTCAAAAATTTTCGCCACCCTCATTGGAAAATCCTGGCTACGTCACTGGACATTACCGACGGGCCTGACGGCCAGCGCCGCCGTCTTCCAGCGTGTTGTCAGCCATATAAAGCCATGTTACTGGCCGACTGCCCAGGCTGCATCAAGTACATTGATGACCTGTTGATTTTCGGCAAGACGAAGCAAGAACGCGCCGACAACCTCGACAACGTGCTGTTGAGACTGGCGGACAATGATTTCCGTCTGAACTTTCTCTCGGCTGTCGCTTGAGATGTTTGATCACGATCGATTAGTGCTTGGTCCCTCTAAGCATCGCGACTGTCACATAAAATGTCTGATCACGATCAGTGCTTGATCCCTCTAAGCGTCGCGGCTGTCATCTGAGATGTCTGATCACGATCAGCGCTTGATCCCTCTAAGCATCGCGGCTGTCGCCTGAGATATTTGATCACGATCAGTGCTTGATCCCTCTAAGCATCGCGGCTGTCGCCTGAGATGTTTGATCACGATCAGTGCTTGATCCCTCTAAGCATCGCGGCTGTCGCCTGAGATGTTTGATCACGATCAGTGCTTGGTCGCTCTATGCATCGCGACCATCACATGAAATGTGATGGTCGCGATGCATAGAGTCTGATCATGTCTGATCACGATGAGTGCTTGCTTGATCTATCTAAGCATCGGCTCTGTCGCCTGCCCTGAGATGTCCGGTCACGATCAGTGCTTGATCCCTCTAAGCATCGCGGTTGTCATCTGAGATGTCTGATCACGAACAGTGCTTGGTCCCTCTAAGCATCGCGGCTGTTGCCTGACATATCCAATTGTCGCACTCTATTCCTTGCCTTTCAGCAGATTCCGTGCCTTCCAACACTAATAGTATGTACATCGCAGTTGAACACGATTGAACACAATTGAAGCTTGAATCTTGTACACAAGCGGATAGTAGTTCAGTAAATCGCAGCGTCGCCAGTATTTGTTGCGCCGATATTTCAGCGTCGTTTTAGCCGACTCGTACAACAGCAATGGGAAATCGCTGGCCGAATTGACGCGCGGTCCCCTAACTCCCTCCCTCCCTCTGTCCCAGAACGACACGTTGTACGATCGTCAGGCGTCTTGCCGAGGCATTGAAGAAGGCACTCTCCCACTCCCTCAATTCAACTCCTCCCTCAATTCCTCTGTCTCTTCTTCATTTTACACAGCAAAGTGGGTCGTCGACTGTGCAGCCGAACGAGAGACGATTCCCTATACTGGTTACATTAGATTGGACGTGGCAAGTGTTTCGAAGGTAGGCTGAGTCGGCAGCCACTGTTTGTACCTAGGATTTGGGTTTGCCAGCACTCATTTGCCTCCTACTGCAATAATGTATGTATGTTGTTATACCAATGTGAAGGCGAATGGACGAAATCTGCAAAGGCACATGAAAGGTGTACGGGCTTGCATCGGTGGTTTCAGAGGGAACCAGAGATGGAACGTCCGCTGAAGAAGGCGACCGCTTTGGCGTCGGGCCTTAACAAGGCGGAACTGACCAGCCTCATGGCCGAGGACGCCGACGTGCCCAAGGTCACGGCCGCCAAGTGCCTGGACTCCTTCGTGCATGAGGTGAAGGACGCCTTGGCGAAGGGCGAAACGGTGACGTTGGTTGGCTTCGGCACGTTCTCCGTGCGCGAGAGAGCGGCGAGGGTGGGCCGCAATCCCCGAACCGGCGAGCGATTGGACGTCATGGCAGCCAACGTGCCAGTCTTCAAGCCTGGCAAGGCGCTCAAGGAGGCGGTGAACCCATAGTGCACCGTGGACGAGAATGCATACTAGACGAGACCCCGTAGTAATCTACTACATGTCGCCACATGTAGGTGCCGTTTGTCTACTATACACCACAAAGCCACGCGATTATAGGACTAGGCCTCCGCTAGCGGTTCCGTCGCAAACCTAAATCCAGAAGGTATAGTTACTCAAAATACGCTACATGCGAGCTGCGAATTTGTACACAGTAGGCACATCGTCATCTACCTACTGTCAACACGTTTGATTTGCGACGACGCCGTGAACGGTACGCATCCGTGCGGGCAGGATGCACAAAAAAATGGGATCTGCCGCTTTCTTCTCGTCTTCGTTTTCGCCACTGGTGACGGTGTTTGTCTGAACAATATCCAGTGACTTTTGCACGCAGTTCAGCTCAACGACACAAACCTTTAAGAGTCAATGTCTGAGAAAGTGTAGGAAATGGACCCCAATTTGGTACACTTAAAAAAAAAATAAAATTTGAGCTGAGGGCATGGGGATGTAGGGCAGGGTGGGTCCTGCACCCCTGTGTTGGTCAAACCCCCCAACCCCCTCCATTCCAGAGATACAGGCAAAAATGTCCATAAAATTGCCGAAAAATGTGATTCTGCATAGGGTCGCACATTTTCAGGCACCACTTCCCACTCGATGCAGCCACCCTATAGGGGGGGGGGGTATACCGTTGGGTAGGTGAGGGTTGGTGCTCCACCCACTCCAACCGCTGCCCTTCTCTGAGCTCCCACGATTTCGCTAGAGGGCAAAATCCACAGAAAGCGAGGTGCCCAAATTTTGAAAAATCGGCATTTGTACCCCCAAAACATGAATGTCCCCTCCAGTTTCTACATATGTAAAACCGCTTTATATGACCCTATACTGACAGAAGTTTCGTCAAAAATTTCGAGGCCAGAGGCAGACAAATAAACAAAAGTTTCAGTATTTTCGCAATTTGCACTGAAAACGCAATTTTTAATGTTGATTTTCTAATGTGCTCGTTCATTATATGTGACCAATTTATGCAATTTAGATTCGCCCCGACATGCTGAACAATCGATGGAGCGATTCGACGCGGTTTGCAAGGGGTTGCTCTTTTTTTTTTTTTTTTTTTTTTTTTTGTTGGTTTTCTCTTTGCTATCTTTTTATATTAACCTTCATCTTTTTCAATGTTTATGTACTGTTTGAGGTGAAAAGCACAAAAAGATGAATTTTTGCAAAGCGCGTCGAATCGCTCCATCGATTGTTCAGCATGTCGGGGCGAATCTAAATTGCATAAATTGGTCACATATAATGAACGAGCACACAGGGGTGCATGACCCACCCTACCCTACATCCCCATGCCCTCAGCTCGAGTTTTATTTTTTTCAAAGTGCGCGATTTCCTACACTTTCTCAGACATTGACTCTTATGCTGCAACAAACAAACACAACAGCAACTAAAATGCACCACAAACAGCGACAATTGCGCATTGGGGTTCTAGGACTTCGTGTTTTTTGCACCTTCCCACCCCCCCCAAAAAAAAAGGGGGAAAGTGCTATAGAGTATAGTGATGCCAATCCTGCTCAAACCTATGTAACAACTTTTCGGGGTCAAAAGTTGGTTGAATCTCGAAATTTTTTTCCATTCGATATGTCTCGACGAGCCGGTTGGGGCACGCTATGTCTCGATGTCGGATTTTCAAGAAATCACAAAAAACCGGTTTCGTCTATTATACGAAAAAACGGCCCACCCATAACTTTTGCAATAGGGGACGAGTTGAGGTGCCGTTTCAGTATGTTGTAGAGCCCACAAGCATACCTGTGACCGGGTCTGGAAGAGTGGGGGGGGGGGGGGGGGGGGGGGGGGTCACAGTGGGGGGGGGGGGGGGGGGGGGAAGGGGGCCAGCCCCCCCAGGAGGAGCCAGGAAGGACGGGCTGGGAGAGGGGGGGGGGGGGGTAAATGGCCGAATTCTGGGGGGGGGGGGGGTCTGGAGCAAAAAGTGGGGGGGGGGGGGGGGGGGGGGGGGGGGGGGGAGTAGCTGGCCATTTTTTGAGTTATACTGGTACTTTTTGGTAAAAAATGGGTATAAATAGAGTCTAAACAGTGTTCTTTAGCTGTTTTATGGTCATATAACACTGAAAAGCACTGAAATACACCAACACTTACTCACTTTTATCGTTTTAGACTGAGTGAAAATCCCTTGGGAAAATTCTGGGGGGAAGGGTTGGGGGGGGGGGGGGGGTGGGGGGGGGTGGGAAAAACACTGGGGGGCCCCCAACCCCCCCCCCCCCCAGTTACAGGTATGCCCACAAGGCCTTTATAAGAAAGCGGGAGATATTCGGGTGCGAATTGTCAAAAAAGTTTTCAGCACCAAAATGGCTGTAGAAAATCGAACATTGTTCTGGTCGATCTGAGACTTCTTGACCGGGCTTCGCCGATCCGTTCTCTTCATTTGAGCCATCGCCGAGAAAAATCGGCCGAGCCGTTCGTTCCTACGAGTCGATAAATCCGTTCGATTTTGGTATTGCAAAATACTGACGCCAACGCGTAACGCCGTCATTGCTGAATGAAATATGGTGTATTATAGCTCAAATTGAAGATTTCTGGATGGACGTTCAGAATATCACGAAATTTTATAATATAATTTGGTGTCGGATTTTTCGAAAAATCTAATCTTCTTGATATTTCGTCGAATTTCAGCAGTTCCAGAAAATCGAATGTTGTTCCGATCGGTATGAGGCTTCTTTTCCGGCCTTCGCCTACACGTTCGCTTCAATTTGAGCTACCGCCGAGCTCAATCGGCTTATAATTGGAGTAGCACACTATAAAGTCTCTTCCTCTATAACCGCCAGTGGCGTAGCCAGGGGGGGGGGAGGGGGCGCTTGCCCCTCCCAAAATTTTCAGAGACCCGA
Source organism: Paralinhomoeus sp. GSCO2_6 (assembly GCA_030248085.1). NCBI lineage: Eukaryota > Metazoa > Nematoda > Chromadorea > Monhysterida > Linhomoeidae > Paralinhomoeus > Paralinhomoeus sp. GSCO2_6. The sequence continues at coordinate 20,402 of JASAMY010000867.1, read as the reverse complement.
TTTTTTTCAGGGGGCACCCTTACGAAAATTCCCGGTTAGACACAAACAGCTGTCTTGCCCCTCCCAAATCCAAATCCTGGCTACGCCACTGATAACGGCCCCGTTAAGAAGGTGAGGGAAGGCCGCATTTGATTGATTTTCTCCGCCGACAGCGCGCGGGATTCTATGCGGCTGACGGCGGGCGCCATGGGATGCGTACATGGCGATTCCGCTTTCGAACAGCTGCAGCCCTTCTCTGCCTAGCTTCGCCGCGCATACTGCTCGAATGCAACTGCTCACCAGTTGAATTTGCGAGGACAGTACAAAGTGCCGTGTTTGCCGTCCCGAATTGAAAATATTCGGAAACGGTGGGTTACTGACCCAAAATCCTAGGGTATTGGTAGGCGATCATGCTATCGCGATCGTGTGTTTCAAACGTGTTCAGCAGCATGCGACGACCGCATTGCTTGGTTTGCCTATGTGTAAAAGACTTGTTACGGGCAAACAGACGGCAGTGCAGCAGAACGCACAGTTCTAATTCAGCTAGAAATATTGCCAGAATCGGCTCTGATTTGTCAGTGTTTACTCCCGAAAAAATCAGAAATTTTTCCATCGTCGCGCACGTCGATCATGGCAAGAGTACGCTGGCTGATAGGCTCATGGAGTTCACAAAGACGATCGATATTGGCACTGGTACCCAGAAAGGCGCACGCACGCTCGCACGCATGCACGCACGCACGCACGCGCGCGCGCGCGCACGCACGCACGCACGCTCGCACGCACGCACGCACGCACGCACGCACGCACGCACGCACGCACGCACGCACGCACGCTCGCACGCGCATTCCAGTGCGACACACGCAGCTGCTGGACAAGCTGCAAGTGGAACAGGAGCGCGGCATCACCGTCAAAGCGCAGACGGTCTCGATGCTCTACCGGGCCGATGAAGGCGCGAAAAATGAACAATTTTTATTGAATTTAATCGATACTCCTGGACACGTGGACTTTAGCTATGAGGTCAGCAGGAGCCTTGCCGCCTCGGACGGTGTTCTACTGCTCGTTGACGCTACTGTGGTTTGTTGCAGCTGTTTTATTTGTTTAAATTGAGTTTAAAATAATTTAAAAACTTACTAGTAGTAGAGCTTTCTTAGAACTCAACCTTGAATGTATCATGTATGCTCTATTATACTTGCAATTGTAATCAAATTCCATCTGCATACTCCGCCGTTTAGGGCATTCAGTCGCAGACGGTGGCCAATTTCTGGTCGGCCTTCGAGCTCAATTTACCGATGATCGGCGTGTTGAATAAAATTGATTTAAAAAAGGCAAACGTTGAGGCGGTTTCGGAGCGATTGCAATCAGATTTCGACTTGCAGCCTGACGACTGCGTATGGTACGAGGTTTCTGGTCTTCCATGTCTGGATACATCCCAGATTTCGGTTCGGGGGGGGCGTTGGGGGGGGGGGGCTTTGAGATTTGAACAGTTGACCGTTGTGACTTAAATAAATATAATATGGTAAATTCTTTTGGGTCAAAGTAGAAGTGAAGTTGGAGTAGAATTAAATGCGTTGTCTGACTACACATATGGTGCGCGTCTCTGCATGTCCCGAGGACGTGTTTTTATTTTCTTCGTGGTGCCATGCGTATGTGTTTTACGTCTTTTAGTGTCTCTGCCAAGACTGGACTGGGGGTGCCAGCGTTACTCGACAAAATTGTGCAAAAGATTCCGCCGCCAACGACAGGTAAACTAATAAGGCTAAAAAGAACAGCAAAAATGTCGCGTACACTGGCGGATCCAGGATTTTCCGACAGAGGGGGGAGAAGGTCAATTTTTTTTCACCACCCAAACTACACTACTATGGAATAGGCAAAAATGGCCGTATTTGTGAGCTCCCTTCCAAATCAAACGTGACTTGGAAGAGAACCACAGCGCCGCAGGCGAAAATTTTGCGCTTTTGATTGCCTTAATCCAATGAAAAAGTAAAAATGTGGCCATTTCCCCCATGTGTTCGCCCTTCTTTCCTTCTTCTCCCCCTGATCTCTCCCCCTCCTTCCCCCCCCAAATCTGAACTGACAGAAGGGGGAGACCCCCCTCTCCCCCCCGTCTGGATCCGCTAGTGGTCGCGTATTCATATTGTACAGCATGCTATGTATTCTACAGTTATAAGCAACGGAGAGCTGTAGGAGCCATTGCCGGGGTCACGTAAAATTCCTCCCCCCGTAAAAAAATTTTCCCCCGGGAAAAATTTACCGGTAAATTTCTCCTCGCTTTGTAATATCACGGAAGAATGTCACGGAGGGGGGAAAAATATAACGTGCAAAATCTTCCCGGGGGAAGAATATACCGTTATATTTTACCCGGGGGGAAGAATTTACCGGTAAATTTTTCCCGGGGGGGGGAGAATATTAGGGAGGAAAAATTTTACGCTGCACCGGCTTCTAGCATTTATTATTTGCAACTGCGTAAAACAGTTTAGACTCGGCTTCTGAATTCGAGTGTCTAATTTTCGACAGTTGGCACAGCGGCTACGAAGGCGTCTTCGCCATGGTGAAAGTGGGCTGTGGGAGCATTTCGAAAGATGACGTCATTCAGAGCAGGACAACCGGACTCTCGTACAAGGTCACTCGCGTCGGTGAGAAGACACGCACGCGCGCGCGCGCTCGCACGCCCACCCACGCACGCACGCACGCACGCACGCGCGCACGCACGCACGCACGCACCAATTGTTGTCAGGTATCATGACACCACACGAAAAGCCCGTGACGAGCCTGTTCGCCGGTCAAGTGGGCTACATCAATTCGACCATGCGCAATCTGTCCGAGTGCGTGGTTGGAGACACTCTCATGCGTGGCGGTGCGCCAGCAGTGACGGATGGCGGAGCGGCTTTGAAAGCGGTTTCTCAACAGCGAGGTGCTGATGGTGACGACAAAACGGATAATGGAAAGAAGGACGCGCAATTCACAAAGCCGAAACCGGTTCTCTACGCCGGACTCTTTCCAGTCGAGAAATCCGACCACCCAGACTTGAAGGCAGCGGTAGGATAGAGTAGAGCTGCTGCTCCGTGTGTGTGTGTGTGTGTGTGTGTGTGTGTGTGTGTGTGTGTGCGTGCGTGCGTGCGTGCGTGCGTGCGTGCGCTCGGACGTGCGTGCGTGCGTGTTTTGGAATTCTTTTCTCGGCAGTCTTTCACTCAGTTTTGCAGTTGTTGTAGCTGGAGAAACTGTGTCTCAATGACCCATCGGTCGTTGTGGAGAATGATTCCAATCCTGCACTCGGTGCTGGCTGGCGAATCGGATTTATGGGTGTGCTTCACATGGAGGTATGCAGTGGATATTTGCAAGTGAATTTTGGAGCGGGGGGAGGGGTGGGGGTGGTGAGAAGATCTGAGTGAATGGATCCTAAACAACGCTTAATTTAGGTGTTTACGCAGCGCCTGGAGCAGGAGTACGACCACTCGACGGTGCTGACGAGCCCCAGCGTGACGTACAAGGTCGTGATCAAGGACAACGCCAAGATCCGGATGCGACACGGCAACAAGGCCGAGTTGCACATCTCCAGCGCCGCGCGCTACCCACAGCTGCCGACCGACATCGATGTACGGCTGTCGGTTTGTGCGTGCGTGCGCGTTTGCATCTGCGTTCCACGGGCGTGAGGATTCCACTAGACGGAAGTCAACCGCCCCCCCCCCCCAACCCCGCACTTTGTCGAATTATTCAAGTCTGAAGTCGCGAAAGTGTGTAGTTTTCGCCCTTTACTGTGTTAAGAATTACTCCCTTTACGATAAGTCGCCACCTAACGCTGTTTAGGCCTGATTTCAAGTAAAAGTAGCAATTTAGACGATATATTGGTGCAACACTTCTCTATCCCCCCCCCCCACTCAGCCTGACCGGGTTTCGACGAGTTTGGCCTGGTAGAGCGGGTGCGTGCGTGCCAGCTCTTCTTCTTCTTCTTCTTTGTCTCACCCCCTGGTCTCCGGGTGGTTCAGCACAGCGAGGAGCCCTACGTGCGCCTGTCTCTGTCGTCGCCCCTAGAGCAGGAGGAGCGGCTGACGGCTCTGCTGCGGGGCTGTCGGAGCAGCGAGAAGCTCGAGACGACGTACGTGGACAACGAGCGTCTGGTGCAGCGCTTCGAGCTGCCCCTCGTCGAGGTCGTGTCCGGCCTGGCTGCGCAGATCAAGCGCATGACGAGCGGCTACGCGAGCTTCCACTACGAGAACGTCGGCCACAGGCGTGTCGAGCTCTGCAAGCTCGACTTGCTACTCAACGGCAAGCCCATCGATGTACGCGTTCGCGTCGGATTTTTTTTTTGCTTCAAACCAGTTGCTGTTTGTGGTATTGATCCGTAGCACACGAGAATCAGAGCTCCAGAGAGGGCGGTGTGTCCGTCTGTCCGTCTGTGCGACGGGCGGCCGTTCAGGAGCTGAGTCAGCTGTGCGACGCGGGCAGCGTGAGGAGCAAGGCGAGAAGGATCTGCTTGACCCTGGCCAAGGAGCTGCCGCCCCAGCAGTACGTCGTCAAAATACAGGTTGGCAGGACGTGCACAGTTCCAAGAGGAGACCAAACACTGTCGAGGGGGTCCAGGACCACGACTGCTGTGGTCCAGCGTTCGGCCGGTTTGGGGAGCGGTTGCGGATCCGAAGTTTGAAGGGGGGGGATATGCCTTTGCGAGATTACTGCCCAACCAAACTCCCCACAGCACTGTTTCATGACTTGTCTGTCAGTGCTTGCCGACTCCTGCCAGTTCTGCAGTTACTCCGCCAGTTGTGACGAGCTACGCTTCCTCCACTAGCGTTCCCCACCGTAGTACCTCTGGAAAGGAGAGGTTGAGTCTCTGGCACAATAGGAGGGTTTACGGTATGCAGTTTTCCCGCAGGCGGCGGTCGGCTCCAAGATCGTGGCGCGAGAGACGATCCGCGCGCTGGCCAAGGACCTGAAGCAGAAGGTCAAGGGCAACATGGCGGCGGGCAGGATCGACAAGCTGCTCAAGCACCAGCGCCAGAGCAAGGCCAAGCTGCGACTCGTCTCCGAGGTGCCCGTGCCCAGACGGGCCGTTCTGGCCGCCTTCACCGCCAACGACGACCATCTCTGACTCGCGCCAAACTCCAAACTGTGCTGTTCGAATTTTGGAGAGACGATTGCCGCGCGCTCCGGTGCGTCACGAGCTGATGCAAACTGCACTGCGACCCACGTCAGCCAGTCAAAGCAGTGCGCGTATACACGTATAAGCGTGCCAAACAATTTCATACTGCGCTGCCTCTGTGAACAAACCAGTGACACTTTGAAAGAGTGCAAGCAGAATGAGGTGGACACGCGAAACGGTGGCGTACTCTGAATGTCGCCATGTCGGAAGGAACCCCTGTTGTGGAACAACGAAACGACTCGTCGAATCGCCGCCACTGTCCATTTTGCAGATTAACAGAGTAGTTCGACTAGTCGCGTCGCACGCATTGCGAACTGGCTGCATGCTTGTCACGATTACGTGCGTTTCTGAGCGTGTACTGGGCACGTCTTGAGGTCGCGCGTCGAAATTCACGCCTACTTTGTCGCCGACTTCACGTGTTCCCACGTTCGTTCCGCATTCTCAACGTTTTGGAGACGGCGCTGCTTGTGGACTTCGCTCTTTCTGGAGACTCAGGTTTGCAGAGCGCGGCGCCGCCGATAAGAGGAACCGTCTATTTATTCAGTGGCCGCAAACCGACCAGTCCGCAGCAGTTCCCGCGGTGTGTTGTTTTCCCAAAGCGAGGCGACGCGAAGATGACGCCGGAAATTGTTTACGAATTGCTGGCCACGGACGAGAAGACGGGAGAGGAGGTGATGGCCTTCTTCTTCAAGCACTTCGTGCGAGCGGACGGCAAAGGGGATACGATCTGCGGGGCCTTGGAGATTAATGCTGACAACAACGAGGAGTTCGCCAATTTCTACCGATTTTTTATCCTGGGTTTGCGAGTTTGAAGCGATTACCCACTGGCGTAGCCAAGAAGGGTTCTGGGGGCGCCTCCCCCCCCCCCTCCCCCCAATCAATCCCGGTTGAAATGCACAGCGACGCGGCGGCGCGAAAATCCGACACTCTCATCAAACGCAACTGCTCGTTCCTCTCTGTATTTTCAGTCGACGTATTTCTTGCTCAACTGCGCACGTTCCACGCACTACACGCAGCTCGTGCCACAAATCGTTCTACATACACGCACACAAATCGTTCTACACTGACTGTTCTAGGAGTGTTGCAAGCGGGCGTGTCTTATTGCGCTCGCCTGGCCGGTGGCGACCGGCGTCTCGTGGGCATTCGTCTCACGAAGTACACGACGCCGGCGGAAACAAAAGCGGAAATGGAGCAGATGTTGGCGATTGAGTACAAAGATGAGAAAATGGCTCAGATGGTTTCCTTTTTTCGCCAGATGGACTTAGTCAACGTTGAGTACCCAAAGAGTGTGCAAGAAAAGGACGTGGAGAAGCTTGCCAGCTTGGTGGCCATGTGCGTGGACCTCGACTACAGGAAGAGGGGCATCGCCAGTCAGATGAACCGACTCACGTGAGCACTGGGTGACTGGACATCACACACACAAGCAAACAGCGCACAGACGAACACAAGCAGATGACCGACTGGGTCGACAGAGACTGGCGGCGTGCGTCTGCACCGTACCCGTAGACAGTCCAGTCCACAAGGATGTAACGCGCACCACATGCAGATAGCGTGTTTGCGCGTTCAGATTGGAAGCTGCGAAGGCAAGCGATTGTCAGTTGGCCACCGTCATGACCACTGGCAATGGTTCCCAAGCGGTCTTCAAGAAGTTGGGATTCACAGAGGCGTACTCAAAGGACTACTGCGAATTCAAAGATGACGCTGGCAAGGAATTCATCAAACCGAAAGATGGAACTAAAGCGTTCAAGATTTGGTACCAGCTTCTGTAGAACGTTTTGGTGGCTCCAAGACACTCATGTGCAACACGTGATTGATTCAATCGTGTCCGATATTCAATACAACGATAGAGATGAATAGACCGATATACTTGTACCAGGCATCTCCAGTCTACAAAGTCTACAAGCATAGACTGATCACTATCTACAAGTCTACAAGCCTAGACTTTCATTTTCTCGACTCTGCGTGCATACGGACAGACAAATGCGTACTCGTGTCGTTAAGATTCAAGCAAATGCTAGGTTAGATTTTCGACTACGATGCATACGCGCCCAGTCTTGCGGCTTCCGGCTTTGGGGCTTCTGACTTTGGGGCTTCTGTCTTTGCGGCTGGCACGCTGCGCGCTGCGCCGTCTATCGCGACTGCAAACATGGGCTCCCAACTGAGGTTCTTGGAAGAGTGAACGCTGCAGATTGAGCACGGCCGTGTCATACTCCATGGTATTCTTGCTGCAGCGCAGCATGCTCACGTCTCCAGTCCCTGAAGTCTCCGTAGATGGGAAAATAAGTAAAACAGAAAGGCCAACGTGCCGTGTATTCGCTCGAGGTGCTTGAGCACGTCCTCCCTGTAGTGGGATCCCTCGCCGCAGAGTGTGCACGTGAACGCGTGCACGCCCTCGTCTTGGGAGGCGTGCCGCATCGCGTGGTGGCGCTCGCTGCCCACTGTCTGACAGCACCGTTGGCAGTGGCTCGTGCCTGAGCGCCGTCACGTCAGTCAACTCTACCAACAGGCAGCACCTATACATACAGGGTGTATCAAAACTATATGCACCCCCTCTAGGGAAATACTGGTTGGACGGATTTAGCTGAAATTCAACATAGATATAGGCCCAACAAAAATACATGACCAAATTAAATTTCATGAAAATCGAACAACCGAGCGTCGAGATATGAGCAATCATCCAACGTACAGTAAAAAAATCTTGCCAGTAGAGATTTCGACTTGCTGTCACCACTTCACTCGTTTCTTGGCGAATCAGCAGTGGTCAGCCAACGTCGGTTCGGTCAGTGATGGCCACGTCATGCTCCCTGTCCCAGTGCTCGGTGACCCATCGTTCCGATCGCTTCAGCTTCTGAGCCACCCATTTCCAGGTGATGAACTTTGCACCTGCGTCGCGTGCCGTTTGAAAAGTCACTGCAGCCGCTTCGTCGACGAGACGCACTTGGGCAGTTTCGTTGACCTTTCGTAAGCGGGACATAGCCCTCGACACTCGTTTAAAACAGTTGTTTACCATTCAACGAGAAATTGTTGCCATAAAACACGCAGTAATGTTTACTTGGACTAAAACTTTACTGTACCTTGGATGATTGCTCATATCTCGACGCTCGGTTGTTCGTTTTTCATGAAATTTAATTTGGTCATGTTTTTTTGTTGGTCCCACATCTATGTTGAATTTCAGCTAAATCCGTCCAACCAGTATTGGGGTTGTTGGTTCTTCTGTTTTTTTTTTTTTTTTTTTTTTTTTTTTTTTTTCTTGGCGCGTGTTTTTTTTTTTGTTGTGTTTTTTGTTTGTTTTTTTTGCTGTTGTTTTGTTTGTTTTGTCCCTAGGGGTTCAGTTTTTATTTGTTTTTTGTTGTTTTTTTTTTTTTTTTTGTTTTTTGGTTTTTTTTATTTTTTTTTTGGTGACATTTTTTTTTTTTTTTTTTTTGGTTTATCAAGAAAGAAGGGGGAGGGGGGGGGGGGGAAAGGAAAGGAGGGTGGGGGGGGGGGGGGGGGTGCGCAGCAGGAAGCGCAGCGCCGCGAAGTTAGGTTGAAGTGGGTGTGTGGGGGGGGGGGGGGGGTCAGATTTCCCCGACATGGTCCGGGGTTGCCGCCAGTGTTGTTTGTGATGTCTGGTTGCTGGACCGCCCCTTGGGTATTGGAAGGAGGTCGGGTAATGGAGCATGTGCGGGCGGTGGAAGTTGGGGTGTGGATGGAGACTTATGAGGGCGTAGGGGGGGGGTCGGTGCATATTGCTGCGTCAGAGGTAGGGTGTAAAGAAAAGAAGAGGGGGTGAACTGGTAGGCGAAGTGATCGGACCTACCACATCAAGTTCTGAAGGGGGGGGGGGGGGGGAGAGGTGCGGGGCGGCACAGCAGGGCAAAGGGCGCGGAGCGTAGGTGAAGAATCATGAATACACGTGCAGGCTGTAACTGGGGTTTGGCGGAGGGGTCGGGGCCAGGTTCTGGGGAGGGGCCTTGGGGGTGGGGGGGGATGTGTCATGGTTGTGGAGCGTAGTGGTGTAAGAAAATGATCTAAATGCAGGCGGTCTTTTGTGTTTTAGCGAAGTGATCTGAGCTACCATGAATATAGGATTTTCCGGAGGGAATTTGGGGGGGGGGGCGGGGGCGGGAGTGCCGAGGGAGTTAAGTAGCGAGGAGCAGCACGAGGGGAATGGAGGGGAGAGAGGTGGGTGCGGGTGGGGTGAGAAAGGGTAAGGGGGTGCGGGGCATTGCACTACGGAGGGGTAAGGGACAGGAAATTTAATATATTAAGGGTAGGTGGGGGGAGAGGCTTGGCATAGGTAAAAGAATGGGGCTGAGTTTTGTGTGGAACGGACACAAGAATAGCGCGGTGGTTTCTGCAGCTGGTATACCTTAGTGCAGGGAAAAAAAGATTGTTGGCTAAGAATGGGCGAGGAGGGGCATAGCGCCGTCGCAGCAAAATGGAACAAAGGTAATCGTGGGTGCCCCGTCCGGGGGGGGGGGCATAGGTTTTAACCGTGTAATATATATATGCGCCGACACTTACGTTTTCCAAACAGCACGCGCTTCAGATGCAGCACAGCTGCAAGGTACTCCCTGGAATCGTTGCGCAGGATCAGCCGCCTGTCCGAGACGCCTAAAGACGTTCAATAGAAAATACATACCATGTAGTTCAGAAAGACGCTTAAGATAATGGAGCGCGCTACGTACATGGAACCTCACGATATCATACTCTTTATGTACCACCTACCTGTCCTTATGCATTTGGGGAAAATGAAGCAGTGAGATGTACTGTTGTTTTCATCATTTTCCGTTACTGTTGTCATCATCAAAACACATTTGTTGCGTTTGTGCGTTCGAAGTTAACGAATACGGCAAGTCTCAGACAAAGCCTAAACCCGAGACTGAGTCTAAGCGAAAGCGTAATCCAAAGCCTAAGTACGACCTAAAACTAAGGCAGTTGTCGTCGGACGCAGCGAACGCAACAAGTTTGTGACCGCTTAAAGTGCATTTTGCGTCTATTTAGCGTTTTTTACCCCAAAACTGCTAAAGAACGCTATTTATAGCCCGCTTTCACCCAGTTTTGACCAAAAAGTGCGTGAAAGCGGGCACCATTAAGACACCATTTACAGTAAGTACATTTTCCGTTCTTACACACCCTCCCTATTCAAATCTGCTACCTCCCCACAATGGTTTCAGACCCCCCCTCCCCCTCCAAAAACCTGATTATGATTACTGTGACTGCGTATGTATGACTGTGATTGCAAAGTTTGGTCACCCACTGAAGTGCTGAGGATGCAATTATAGAAGCTCTCTCTCTCTCTCTCAATAGTGCCCCACCCTCCCTGGCATGATTAGGTGAATGGAAAGTGCAGTCCATATGGGGCCTCGGCGCGCTTGTTGCAGTGGGGTGGGGTGGGCCCCTCCGTTTGGCCCCGGCCCCCCCCGCCCCCCCGCCCCGGTTGTGTTTTTTTTTTTTTTTTTGTTTTTTTTTTTTCCCCCCCCCCTTTCCCCCCCCCCCCCCCCCCCCCCCCCCCCCTTTCTCTGTTACCAACCACGATGTCTGCTCTTGAGGTGCCCAAGCATCATTTTCTGGCAGTAACCGCCAGCGTCGCAACGGGTGCAGGTGTACCGGTGTATGCCCTCGTCCCGGGACGCGTGCATCTCCGCGTGCTTGCGCTGGTCAACGATGGCTTTGCTGCACCGGTCACAGATTGCAGATAAACCATTCCGAAGTTCGGTGTCCGACGACGGGAGGTCGTTGTCAGCGTCGTTGGAGCTGTCACTTGAAGGAGGCGGGAATGAAGCCTCATCTTGTGTCACTGGGTCCAGGGGCTTGGCTGATTGCTGCTGCAGCTCTGGCAGTGCGGCTGGCTCGAGCAAATCTTCGTGGTTTGAATCAGCATTGTCGCTCTGCGCCACTAATAGAGGTGCGCTGCTATCGCTTGCTGCAGTGCTTTGCACAGATTCACGCCCAGCTCCTTCGGGCGAAGCTGCAGCTTTGGCGACAGCAACTCCTTCCGCTTCGACTTTCTTTGCTGCTCTTTTCTGGGTACTGGCGCCATCCATTTGCTTGAGATCAAGCTGCATTGCCAGGTCATTAGACGATTGATTGGAGGCTCTGGATTGCCCCGTAGCGATGGAGGGCCACGCGAATTTCTGAGCTTCAGACACGGCTGGCGTAGACTGCACTGGAGGAGCAGCACGGTGGCTGGACTCTGATACGACGTTGTCAACATGGAAGACGTTTTGTGCGTCTTCGGTGATATCCATCACAGTGACTGTATCGTGCTCAAGTTTGATGAGTTGGTCGTCCATTCTTTTGGAATTGGACGATTTGGCTTGCTGAAGCCAGCGTTGCAGCATCGCCTCTTTCGCAGGGTTGTTCTTGTAAGTGAACTAAATGAGGTAAGAAGATCATTCAAACGGTGGTCTGTGTGTGTGTGTTGTGCGTTTCCTCACCAGCATCTCATGCTCAACTCCCCCATGGTTTTCTTCGTGGTGCTGCTGCAGGGCACCGCGAGTGGGGAGACGAACGTGCCTGCAGCGTCGGCACTTGAACGGGAACCAGTCCAGATGGCGCGACGACAGATGCGTCTCCAGCTGCTCTACCGAACCTTTCACGGCGACACAAACGGGGCACGCCACTCCTGGAGACATTCTATCGGCAGAGAGAAACCCTTTGCAATCAGCTTCTTGTTGACCGAGCGAGAACAGTTGTGGGTTCGTTTCGTCAAACGAAAGAGCAATGGTCAGCTGCAGGGAATGACGCCTCGCTGTAGAGGGCGCGTGGGAGAACCCTTTTGGGGTGCACGGTGCACCCGGGTGCACGGGCAGACCCTCTTTGGGGGAGACAGCGGAACAATACACACCGAAATGTTATTTTTCGCTAAACCGCTTCTGCCAACAGCTCCCGATTACAATTTGCGTTTTACTGGGACCGTTTTCCCGGGAAAAGCTAAACCATTGTACCATTGTACAGGGTGTCCCAGCCTCGACTTCCCCTCTTTGTTCAAGTGTATCTCAGGGATGGGTGATGCGATTTCGATGAAATTTTAAGCGGTTGTAGTAATCAGTCAAACTTAGATATTCTCCAATTTTCAGTGAAATCGAACGCGGTTTCAGTTTTCAAAAAGACCGCCATCGACATCAACGCATTTTTCGCAACGTTTGATCACCGATCTGCAGATTTTTGAGCAGAGCTCAGCATCTAAGTGCTCTGACGCGTTTTCGATGGACTCCTTCAGTTCGGCAACAGTCTTGCACTCTTGAGCGTAAACGACTTCCTTCAGAATTCCCCAAACCGAGAAATCGCAAGGAGTGAGGTCAGGCGACCGCGGAGGCCAGTCAATGGGCCCCCTGCGACCGATCCATCTGTCTGGAAATCTGTCGTCCAAAAATTGACGAACGTCGCGATGAAAGTGGGCAGACGCACCGTCCTGTTCCACATAATTGCGTCCAGATCGGGAAATGTGGCAATCTCGTTCCAGGCTTGCTCAATCAGAAGCTTGAGCCGTATACAGCCGTATACAAAATTGTTTTGCACACAACTTTTGAGGAACGCTATGGATTTCACTGAAAATTGGAGAATATCTAAGTTTGACTGATTAGTACAACCGTTTAAAATTTCATCGAAATCGCATCACCCATCCCTGAGATACACTTGAACAAAGAGGGGAAGTCGAGGCTGGGACACCCTGTACAATTGTACCATTGTACGGAGAGAAGCACACCATAATATTTTAAGTGCGTTGACTCTCGATGCTCAACTGTTTTAAATACTAAACAACGTGTCGAGCCGATACACCAATGGTGTTACAAGCGTTACAAGTGTTACAAGTGTTACAAAGGGTACAGTACAATTTGGAAATTATCCGCTGTTTTTCGTTGGCTTTGATGGTCGTTTTGCAATGCAAGAATCGATGAGTAGCTGTTAGAAAAATGAGGCAAAGAAGCCAGCGCGTTCCGCCCGGACTTTGGGAGCGAGACGACGTCCTGAGTATTCTGGATAGCTTGCGACGGCGCGACGGAGTGCACCCTTTTCGACCGGCGGCTGCAAGAATCGTGGTAATATGAGGCAAAGTCGTCCTTTTTGCTTTTGAATACTTGATGGGCTGCAATACAGGAATTGACGAAGTGCGAAGTCAGCTTTATGACCGAATACCGTCACGTCAACGACACTGGCATGGGCCGCCGGCAGATTGACCCAAGTCGACCGCATAAAAAAACGCACAACCTGGTGGCAGTGGCAGTAGCCGCACCGCTGCGAGAGCCAGCCACCGCACTACCAGCGCCGCCGCCGCCGGCGCTCGCGAACTGCGGCAGTAGCACCGCTACAGGATCGGGCACTTGGTCGTCACTACGGTGCCTCCGCAGTCGGCGTCGTCTGCTGTTGCACTGGCACACGGCGGCAGCTTCATTGTCGACAGCTTCGACGTCGAGTGTCGACACGCGGCCGCAGTCGACCCCGTCAACGTTCAGTGGAGGCCCTCCAAAATCAAGCGGCAGAGCCAGAGGCCGGCGTCCACTCTGCTAGTAGCGTCAACGACAACGTCGTCAACGACTGCGCTCCTGTCGGCGACGAACGTGATCGCCTCAGCCAGGGCGTTGGGGCGAACGCTGGAAGACTGGTCGGAAACTGTCGTAAAAACGGCGTCGTCGAGCTTGCTGAGTGACTCGTCTGCCTGGATCGGGGAACCGTCTGGGAAGTCGTCTACGTCAGCTGTGAACACGTCGACTGCAGACTTGGCGCATCCTTGGCGTATCGGCACATTTGGCATATCCGCTTTGGCGTATCGGCACGGAACCCTAAACAACGCTCGCCCCGGCGTCAGTGGAAAGGGGACAGCCGGGGACAACCGGGGACAGCTGGGGACAGCCGGGGACAGCCACTTCGTGACTAAGCCTAAGCCTAAGCCTAAGAAAACCTAAGATTCAAAGTGGCCGTCCCCCAGGTGGTTGTCCCCTTTCCACATAAGCCATCGCCCCACATGCTTTTCGCGGATTTTTTTTTTGAATGTTGAATGCAGAGAAACTCTGCAAGAAAATGAATGGCGACAAACCAAACGACAACATCAGCTCCGAGGGCTTGCTGAAGTCGTGCAATGCTAGTCGCAATTGAAAGCTGGGGCTGCGTCGGTGTGAGGTGCAATCAGGGTGTACGCGTCAGCGTACAACCCTAATATGTGACGACTTGCGCGCGCGAGAATTCGGATTTTTGATCGCCTATAACTTTTGATTGGCTGAACCGATTTCGGCGCGTTATGGGTCAAAAGAAGCGCACTCATCGGGGGACCGTACGTGCCACAGCGCGTTGCAGTATTGCGGCGCGTTAAGGGGGTACGCCCGAAAATGTTCCCGAAAAGTGTCTTTTTTTTTTCGTGTTCTCCTCCCAGTTTTTGGAGCGCCACTCGCTAGTGCCGTGGACAATTGGAATGAAACTTGGCATGTGTAAGCGAACCATGATGGCAATTTTGTGTACCAAAGGAATCGTCTCTGCGTCCTACCAAACTCGAGATATCGCCGATTTTATGCGTTTTTTTGGACATAGTCGTTTTTTTGGGGTGGTTCCACCAAGAGTAAATCTCGAAAAAGTGCCCAATTAACCCCCAATTTTTTTTTGATTTCCTTGAACAGTTTCTTATGAGAAGTCTATGCCAAGTCACTGAACCTAAAACTTCATCACTGATAATGAGATATTGGCAATTAAAAATTTCAGCCGAAAGTTCCGTGCCCTATAGGCTCTTTAACGGTGCATCGCAGAGCTTCGCTATAATGGGGAAAGTTGATCGCCCAGACGTGATCTTGACCAGTTTCAGCAAGTGGACCAAATTGGATGCACCAAAATGCCTCCCACCATTATACCGATAACGAGAATTGGCGATATTTCGGTGTGGTTAGGTCGGATGGCCTAAACATCAATACTATAGTTGATGGCCCTTTGATGTTGAACATTTCATTCCTTGGAGCCAACACGCTCCGACGCACCAAAATATTTTCACTTCCGAGATAATCGATAAATATCGATATTGGTAGCTCGGATCACTTCGGCTAAAACACAAAAGATGACCGCCTCCACGTGTAGATCATTTTGATTCCTTACACCACTAAGCTCCGACGCACCAATATGGCGCTGCAGATCTGCACGCACGCACGCACACTATCAAATGGGCTGCTTCACAAAAAAACTCGATGTGGGTGCGTCGCATCACTTCGGCTAAAACACAAAAGTTGACCGCCTAGTTATAGCGATCATTTTGATTCTTTACATCACTATGCTACGATGCAGCAATATAGCACAACTGCACACGCACGCACGCACGCACGCACACACACACAATTATCCGCAGTGGCTTCTGTTTGTAGTTTCTCTGCATGCTGTGCCATTTGCTGATAGGTTATCCTGCTTTGTATCATTTGCATGACAATTAGTTGTGCACAACTTTGGTCAATGAAAAATACATGTGTACCTATGCTCACATTGGACTGGACTGGACGTTTTATTCGGGCAACCCATTACACAGCGTAAAGCCGTACACCATTGCGACAATGGGGGGAGGCCGATTGCACGCCCAAACTGCGTCACATCACATCACGAAATAGATAGATCGGTTCATCAATTCCCGCACACGGGTTTGACGAACTTCCTTTTACCAGAGATTCAACAATATCGCCGAATTCCACAACTTCAAACCTTTTTGCAAAACTTCACCAATAATCAACCAACAATTTCTTATTAATTCTCTCCTTTTTACCTCCACCTGGCAATATCATAAAACCTCGCACATTCTCTTAACTGACCATTAACAGTAACAGCCTGCGACTATGGCGATGCGGGCGGGTAGGCGCACGACGGTAGGTGCCTGACTACCAGACAGGCGCGGTAGTAGTCGGCATAGCGTAAACCAGAAATCATCCTATAACATCACTTTTCTTTTTAGCCGAAGTAATCCAGCGACCCACATCAAGTTTTTTTGTGAAGCAGCCCATTTATAGTGTGCGTGCGTGCGTGCAGATCTGCAGCGCCATATTGTGCGTCGGAGCTTAGTGCGTGCTAAGGAATCAAAAATGATCTACACGTGAGGCGGTCATCTTTTGTGTTTTAGCCGAAGTGATCCGAGCTACCAATATCGATATTTATCGATTATCTCGGAAGTGAAAAAATATTTTGGTGTGGTTGTTCAGAGCGCAAGAGCGCAAGAGCGCGGAGCGCGGAGCGCGTGTTTTGTCCTAGGCCCTGTAGGGGGCGCGTGGCTTGGATCACAAAATGAGCGATGCGAGTACGGCTTGCCTGGGTTTGGGGGGGGGGGGGAATGTTCAAAGAAATCAAAAAAAAAAAAAAGGATAAAAAAGCACATTATAAAAAATCTCAAAATAGAAACCACCCCAAAAAAAAAAACTATATCAAAAAAAAACACATAAAAAAAACAATATCTCAAATTTAATCAGACACAGAGAGAATCCTTAATACACAAAATAACCATCATAATTCACTTACACATACCAAATTTCATTCCAATACAACACTAGAGAGTGGCGCTCCAAAAACTAAGAAGAGAACAAAAAAAAAAAAAAGACACTTTTCAAGAACATTTTCAAGCGTCCCCCTTTAACACGCCACAATACTACAACACGCTGTGGCACATACAGTCCCCCTATAGAGTGCTTCTTTTGACCCATAACACGCCAAAATCAATTCAGCCAATCAAAAATTATAAGCGATCAAAAATCCAAATTCTCACGCGCGCAAGTCATCACATATTAAAGTTGTACACTGACGCATACACCCTAATTCCACCTCACACCAACACAGCCCCAACTTTCAATTGCGACTAACATTGCACGACTTCAGCAAGCCCTCAGAGCTGATGTTGTCATTTTGTTTGTCGCCATTCATTTTCTTCCAGAGTTTCTCTGCAGTGACCACTTCAAAGCGTAATATATCGGTATAAGCGTTGGGGCGCTTATTTCTTCACCTGGGGGAGGCATGTGATCTTTTTTCTTAGGGGGGGGGGGTGCGGCTGTCTGCGTTGTCCCGGCTGTCCCTTTCCCTGCGCCGGGGCGAGGTTGTTTAGTTGTGTTCCAGTGAGATGCAGCACACAGGCAAAAAATATGCCAAAAGAGCAGAAACACCAAAGAAGAGACAAAACAACAAAAGAAAAGAACACAACAGAAAAAGAAAACAAACAGAAAAAAACCAAAAAAAAACAGAAGAGACACACAACAAACAAGAAGAAAAAAAAAAAACGAAAAAAACAGAAAAGACAACCAGCAAACGCCCCAACGCCCTGGCAGAGGAGAACGAGAACGACGCAGACAAGGAGCAGAAGAAGAAGAAGAAGAGGAAGACGCAACAAGCAAGGAAGAAGCAGGCCTCTGGCACAGCCGCAAGAAAAAAGAGGGCAACCACAGAACAAAGACGGGGACGACAGCGGCAGCGAGACGACACACGAAGACGAAGCAGAAGAAGACAAAGAAGCAGCAGCAGAGAGCCAGAGCAACAGCAGAAGACGCAGACAGCAGAGGCACAGAAGAGAAGACCAAGAGCCAGAACCTGACGCGGAGCAACAGCAGCAGAACGAGAGCGCAGGAGGCGGAGGCGCAGGAAGAGCGGAGGCAGGCACACGCAGCGGAGCGGCAACAGCCACAGCCACCAGGAAGAGCGAAAATATATGAGGGAAGACAAAGGGACAAACTGCAGGCGGCCCAAGCCAGAGACGAAGAAGAGACAGGTAAACAGACAAAAAGCAGACAACACACAACAACAAAACCAATAAAGCAGCCCAACAAATAAACAAAAACAAAAAAGAAGACAATGCCACAAAATACCACGAAACAAGCAGCAGCAAGACGAAAAAGGAGCACACAAACGCGCAGACGCAAGCAAACCAGAAAACACAAGAAAACGACACGCAACCAAAAACAAGGAAGAACGCGCAGGCAACAAAGCCACAAAATACAAACAACTACACAACAAAACAAGCAAAACAAAACGACCAACAAAGCCAAAAAAAAACAGCAGAAAAAAACCAAAATATACAGACCCCAATATAACACATATAACACATATAACACAAGAAACACCAAAAAAGTAACGGCACGACACAAAGAAAAGAAAATAAAACAAAAGAGCAACAAGAGACAACGCACAAAAAAAAATATAGAGAGCAACTCTCCATACAAAAGAACAAAAATACAAAAGACCCAGCCACGACAACCCCTCAATAAACAAGAGAAACACAGGGAAGGGAGAAGCGAAAACGAAGAAAAAAAAAACAGTAGTACAAAAAAAAAACAAAGAAATACACCAAAAAACAGAGAAAACCAAAGCGATCCTGGAAGTTTAATGCAATGTTTTTCACTGTGCTTCAAAAGTTCGATTCCACCCTTCTAGAAGAGATAGGCGCATACACCAATATAACACGCTGTAGAACGGTCACTCAGACCTCCAACGCGGGGTTCGGAGGAGGGGGGCTGCGGCCCGCGGGCCTGCCCCCTGCGATTTCCGGGGGGAAGGGGTCTTTTTCGCTTAGATCCAAGCGACGTGCCCAATGCGACGAGACGCAGCGTCTCGCGCGGTTTTCAAACGTTGCGAAAAATACATTCATGTCGATAGCGGTCTTTTTGAAAACAAAAACCACATTCAATTTCACTCAAAAAAAGAGTGAATCAATTAGACTCATTACTACAACCCCTTAAAAAATCATCAAAAACACATCACCCATCCCTAGAATACACTTGAACAAAGAGGGAAGACGAGGCAGGGACACCCTATACAATAATACAAAAATTTCATTTTTCCCAAGAAAACAAACCCAATAAAACACAAAAAATAATCAAGAGCTGTTGGCAGAAGCGGTTTAGCGAAAAAAAACATAACAGTGTGTATTGTTCCGCTGTCTCCCCAAGAGTCAGCCCGTGCACCCGGGAGCACCGAGCACCCCAAAAGAGATCTCCCACGCGCCCTCTACACCAAGCATAACTCCCTGCAGCCGACCGCTCTCTTTCGTTGGTCGAAAGTGAAACGAATCCATAGCTGTTATCGATTGCTCAATTAAGAAACTGATTGAACAGAGGTTCTTTCCCGATAGAATGTCGCCTCAAGGAGTGGTGTGCCCCGTTTGTGTCGCTGTGAAAGGTTCTGTCGAGCTGCTGAAGGCGCATCTGTCGTCGCGCCATCTCGAGTGGTTTCCGTTCAAGTGCCGACGCTGCAAGCACGTCCGTCTCTCCACTCGTGGTGAACTGCGGCAGCACCACGAAGAAAACCATAGAGGAGATGAGATGCTGGTGAGGAAACGGACAACCGAGCGCGCGCACGCACGCACAGAGGTTTTCTTTAGAATGCTGTTCTATTTTTTTATGAGTACTGTGCTCAATCATACTTCATTCAGTTCACCTACAAGAACAACCCGGCGAAAGAGGCGTCGCTGCAACGCTGGCTTCAACAAGTGGAATCGTCCAATTTCGAAAGAACGGACGACCAACTCATCAAACTGGAGCACGATGCTGTCACTGTGGTGGATATCACGGAAGACGCGCAGAACGTCTCCCAAGCTGACCACGCCGAGTCCGTTGACAGTGCTGCCCCACCAGTGCAGCCCACGCGAGCCGTGTCTGAAGCCGAGTTCGCGTCTTCTGGAGAAGATCCACGGCACTCTATCGCTATTGGCCAAGCCGGTGCCTCAAATCAATCGTCCAGTCACCTGGCGATGCAGTCTGCTCTCAAGCAAATGAATTGCACCAGTCGCCAGAAAAGAACAGCGGCGAAAGTTGAAGCTGAAGTAATTGCCGTCGCCAAAGAAACGCCACGGCAAAGTATTGCAGTAAGCGACAGCGGCGCATCTCTACCTGTGGCGCAGAGCGACTTGAACAATGCTGCTCCAAACTACAAAGATTTGCTTGGGCCAGCCGCAATGCCAGATCAGCAGCAATCAGCCAAGCCTTTGGACCCAGTGACACAAGATGAGGCGTCAGAGGGGCCTCGCACAAGTGGCATGTCGAGCGACGATGACGACGGCGACCTCCCGTCTCTCACTGAATCTGGAAATGATTTGTCGGGTATCTGTCGCCGGTGCGGCAAAGCGATCGCCGACCAGCGCAAGCACGCGGTGATGCACGCGTCCCGGGACGAGGGCCTGCACCGGTACACCTGCAGGCGTTGCGACGCGGGCGCCTACAGCCTGAAGATGATGCTCACACACCTCAAGAACAGTCATGGTTGGTGAGCCAAGCACGCAAGGCCCCATATGGACTGCACTTTCCATTCACCTAATCATGCCAGGGAGGGTGGGGCACTATTGAGAGAGAGAGCTTCTATAATTGCATCC
>JASAMY010000507.1:25000-26090 GCA_030248085.1 Paralinhomoeus sp. GSCO2_6 | reverse complement strand
GTGTGTGTTTGTTTGTTTTTTTATTCGTTGAAGCACGGTGTACGACATTACAAAGGTACGAAGGCGAAGCACAGCGAGCAAGCGAATTATGGGTACACATGTGTCACAACAAACAAAGTACAAATGTCCACAGGTATTAATTGGAGGGAGGGGGGGGGGGGGGGTGCAACGCCTGCCAACTGTTTACGTTATCACGTGCGAGACATGGCTAGGTGACACCAAAAAGGTGATTTTATAACCTAACCATTTAAGAATTGAGATAGGTTTTCCTTTAAAAGTTTATGTTTAAATGTAATAATAGTTTTGGAGTTGACCGTTCCTTCCGACAAGGCATTCCAAGCAGCAATGACCCTATTCGAGAAGAAGGGCGCTCTATACTGAGTATTGTGCTTTTGTGGATGGAGTTTAAAATTATGCCCCCTCGTTCTGCTGTCTCCATTTAAGGTAAAGAAATCTTCAAATTTATTGGAAGTTTGTTTGTGAATTATTTTATAGACATAGATTAAATCGGCATGTAGCCGCCATAGCTCAAGGAGGGGAAGACCAATGCGCTCTCTCCATTCATCATATGACAGGTGGCGTAGTTGCGGAATATTTCGGGTGAAAGTTCTCTGAATTGACTCCAGCTGCCTTGTGTTACCAACCATGACCGGATTCCAACACGGGGAAGCATATTCAAGACTGCTTCTAACAAACGCGCAAAATAACACTCTTAACACATTCAAATCTCTAGTGTGAAAGCAGTTTAGTATTGCGGAAGCTCTTAGACCAGCAGCCTTACTAATCTGGTTGCAATGTTCAGTAAAACGAAGGTCTTTGGACACAATGACGCCCAAGTCACACATAGTTTCTACCGTAGATAGCTGTGTTCCTCCTACACTGTAGTTTGTTCTATCCTTGCGATTTATTCCGAGGTGAAGGACGGAACATTTGGACAGAGAAAGTTGGAGCTGATTTTCGTTGCACCATTGATAAATTGAATTCAGAGAGTTTTGCAGCTTGCTGCGATCGTCTACCAATTTGGACCGAAAATACAGCTTGCAGTCATCTGCAAACAGTTTGAGCGAAACTTGGTTTGCAACAGCTGGCA
>JASAMY010000507.1:0-20000 GCA_030248085.1 Paralinhomoeus sp. GSCO2_6 | reverse complement strand
CGTAATTCAAAATTCGCTTGTACGGTTTATTGCATGTTCAGCGGGCAGGCAGCCCCACGCCAAACGCCGCTGGGCGATTTCGTCTGCGTACATATGTCGTCACTCACTGCGTCCCCACGGATAGTGGTGTGTCGTCGTGGCGACAGCGACCAACGCGCTCCTGCCGTTTGTTGTAGTCGCGTTGGCGACATTTGACGGGAGAGTTGAACAGCATGCACGGTGTGCATGTGCCTACCAATAATGGCGAAAGTGCACATTCACAAGTTTTGCACGAAATGTTTTGCTAGTGTCAGTTGGTTAGAATCCAATGCGCCACGCCATAAATACTTTTGATTATTAAATGTCAAAAAGATGGGGGGGGGTGGTCATGGGCTCCCATCAGCTCTGTTCCTTATTTCGAGTTTGGCTTTTCACATCGTACAGCTGAGCGTGTGCCACCAATCGCACAGCCAGAGCTTGCTCGCACCAAGTGGGGCCATTTACAATACCAAACAGTCAATTCACCCATGGGACAATGGGACCACCGCAAGATGTTGGATTACAAACTCGTTATATATATGTGACTCGACCACTTGAAACAATGAAGAAGCGGGTGACAATTTTTCAGAAAAGTGCGAATGACTAACGCACTGAGTGCCACTGGCAGGCCATTCTACACCGCGTGCGTTGCCCAACCGCTGAGGTTTTCTTTTCATTTCATTCATTGAATAAAATTCTCCAAGCGCGGTTCTACAATTTTGCTTGGGTGCTTGCTTGCTTGAGCAGTTGCCGAAAAAGAACATTTGAGCTGAACGGTGGGTGCAAAGCGCGCAATCATTAATTAAAAGCGCGTTTAGAGCTCCGAAATGGCCGTGGGTGTGCAGATCTAAATGTTCTTGAGACACTTTTGTCTAGAGTGAACAGAAGCGAAATAGAGTAAACGGAAGTGAACCAATTATGTAATTAAGGAAAAATTTGCAGGCGGCTGAAAAAAAGGTGAATATGTGACGCTCTTTTGTTGGAGCCCAGTTTGAAAAAGAGGGGTATCAATTAAGGCATGCCACATTTATGTATAGCCACTTATGCTTTGCAGCTGATCAACTTCAGTTTGAACAAACTGTGTATAAAAACCGAACCAAACGCAGCAACACGTCACATATTCGGCATTTTTTTGTGTTTGTGTGCATAGAAAGGAGCAGTGGCAATCATAGGACCTATAACTGGACTGGAACACCCTGCATTCACATATGCCGCATGACTAAATGCCACGTGGTTGCAAGACAGGCAGGAAGGACCGCAGGGTCTTGCACATGGACCACTATGCAGACGTACCGCACGCACGCACGCACGCACGCAAGCACGCACGAACACACGCACGCACGCACGCACGTACGCACGCAAACACGTTGTATAGGAGCAGTGCGTTATTGGGTAAATGCCAAAAAGGAAATGACGAATGGAGCCAGTACCATATGTATACCTACACATCACTAACTGAACTGTAGTGGCAATCCACATCTCACAAATGTTAGCAAGGTGCCAATTATTTATGTAGGAACTTTGGCTGTGCCAGGTCAATGGTAATGACCAGAGATAGATGAGATGTGAAAGGATTGCTGTTGCATTTTGGGTGAGTGAGATAGCTCACACAAAAAAATGCCGAATATGTGACGTGTTGCTGCGTTTGGTTCGGTTTTTATACACAGTTTGTTCAAACTGAAGTTGATCAGCTGCAAAGCATAAGTGGCTATACATAAATGAGGCATGCCTTAATTGATACCCCTCTTTTTCAAACTGGGCTCCAACAAAAGAGCGTCACATATTCACCTTTTTTGCAGCCGCCTGCAAATTTTTCCTAAATACAGTGTTTTTTCGTAAGACAAACATCGATGCGTAAAACCTATACAGGCACCCGCATGCACGCACGCACGCAGGCACGCACGCACACATGCACGCACGTACGCACGCACGCATGCACGACATATGTACCATGTATGACATACCTATGTAGCATGCTTGGTAGAATCCCCTGAGTGCAGTAGGAGACACTCATTGTATAGAATGTGAGCATGTGGTTTGAAAATAGGTACGCATGTATTTTTCATTGACCAAAGTTGTGCACAACTAATTGTCATGCAAATGATACAAAGCAGGATGACCTATCAGCAAATGGCACAGCATGCAGAGAAACTACAAACCGAAGCCACTGCGGATAATTGTGTGTGTGCGTGCGTGCGTGCGTGCGTGTGCAGTTGTGCTATATTGCTGCATCGTAGCATAGTGATGTAAAGAATCAAAATGATCGCTATAACTAGGCGGTCAACTTTTGTGTTTTAGCCGAAGTGATGCGACGTACTCACATCGAGTTTTTTGTGAAGCAGCCGATTTGATGGTGTGCGTGCGTGCGTGCACATCTGCAGTACCATATTGGTTCGTCGGAGCATAGCAGTGTAAAGAATCAAAATAATCTACACGTGCAGGCGGTCAACTTCCGTGTTTTAGCCAAAGTGATCCGACCTACCCATATCAATATTTATTGATTATTCCGGATGTGAAAATATTTTGGTGCGTCGGATCATGTTGACTTCAAGGAATGAAATGTTCGCCATCGAAGGGCAATCAACTTTATTATTGACGTTAATGCCCTCCGACGTAACCACACCAAAATATCGCCATTTTTCGTTTTCGGTATAATGGGGAGAGGCATTTTGGTGCGTTCAATTTGGTCCAATTGTCAAAAGGGGTCTATTCCAGGTCATGCCGAACAACTTTTTCCTTTATAGCAAAGCTCTGTGATAAGCCGTTAGCGCGCCTATTAAACACAAACTTTTTGGCCGATATTTTTAATTGCTAATAACTCATTATCGGTGATGAAGTTTTAGGTTCAGTGACTTGGCATAGACTTCCCATAAGAAACTGTTCAAGGAAATCAAAAAAAAATTGGGGGTTAATTGGGCACTTTTTCGAGATTTACTCTTGGTGGAAACCACCCCAAAAAAACGACTATGTCCGAAAAAACGCATAAAATCGACGATATCTCGAGTTTGGTAGGACGCAGAGACGATTCCTTTGGTACGCAAAATTGCCATCATGGGTCGCTTACACATGCCAAGTTTCATTCCAATTGCCCACGGCACTAGCGAGTGGCGCTCCAAAAACTGTGAGGAGAACACGAAAAAAAAAGACACTTTTCGGAAACATTTTCGGGCGTACCCCCTTAACGCGCAGCAATACTGCAACGCGCTGTGGCACGTACGGTCCCCCGATGAGTGCGCTTCTTTTGACCCATAACGCGCCGAAATAGGTTTAGCCAATCAAAAGTTATGGGCGATCAAAAATCCGAATTCTCGCGCGCGCAAGTCGTCACATATTAGGGTTGTACGCTGACGCGTACACCCTGATTGTGCATGTGCGGCATGCGCCAGAAGAAACATGAATCTGCGCCAAAACCAGTAAACGCGGCCAACGACAAACCATGTAGCGTTAAAAGTTCGATGAATGCATCGAAATAGCTTCGAGCTATTATTTCACTGCGTTTACAATGGCACAATGGCTAGTAGTGGGATCTTCAGTGGGGGGGGGGGCGGGGGGGGGGGGGGCTTGGCAGAGTCAGAGAGTGCCCCACAGTGGGTAGCTGCTCCATGCTTGCGAACTTGTCCTCGTCCAGCAGCAGAGTAGACTCGTGGTTCCTGGAGTCGCACTGCCTTCTCAGTTTCAAGTCGCTCTGTAGAGGGTTTGTTTTTGCTGATCTTTACATTTTCCCATTTTACGAACGAATTCATGTCCGCTGTCTATTGCAGAAGACTGTCATCAGGAGCAAGCAGCCCACTGGTGCGCTGCGGAACTGCTGTGCGACGTTCCACTCGTTCGTACGCCATCGGCACTCCCTCTAAACTGGTGAGACCCGCACTTCTTTCTCCTTCTCCATTTCAGCCTTCCTTCTTCGCACACCGCACGCGCCGTCGGGCGTCTCGAAAACGATGTGCCAGTACAGCCTCTGTGTACATCCAAAATGCTAAAAGAGATTCTGCCATGGGGGTAGACAGACGTTGTGTCGTCATGGAATCGGCGAGCGGCGACCGACGCGCTCCCGGTTGCAGTCGCGTTGGCGACATTTCACGGCAGAATTGCACATCCTGCAAAACTGCTCCGTGGTACAGCTACTTACCTTGGCTGAGCGGATTTCGGCGCGAACCGCCTTCTTCTGGGGCATCGAACGCGCCATAACGCGATTTCCGACGTTGCAGATTTGGCATTGTTGCTTGCCAACGGAGCATTCTCAGCATGATTTTATGACACATTGTGTTGATGATGAGTCACTTCTGAGCACATGACAGTATTGATACTAAACCACTTCTGAGTACTTTGTAGCAGGCGTCCTGAGTTGTAGCGGCTAGTGATGAATAATACAAACGGCCACTGAAACGCAGGCACGCACGCACGCACGCACGCAGCGACACAAACGTGCGTACAACACACTGTGTGCGCTGCGTCGTAGAAAATGAGAGAGTGTCAGAAGTTGATGCACACATTCGTGACACCATGTATGTGTATGTACATATACCCTACCGCTTGTCGTGCAGAAATTAAAAAAAAAATCTGCCCCAATTTTACTGTGTTGTATGAGACACAACAGGCTAACCAAACGGACAAACAAAAGAGCACTGTATCACGCACAATCTTGAAGGGAAGACACACAACTGGTAAAAAACTAAAAGCAAAACGCAAAATAGTGGCAAAAACAGAAAAAAAGTAACTTTTTTAAAATTTATTAAAAAGAGACAGATGAAAAGAAAAAAAAGAAAAATTTATTTTATAGAAAAATTAATTTACAAAAATACGCCATAACTTCTATCAATCGATTCAACGCCCAGCTGCCCCCTTCCGCGGTCTGCGCGTTGCTGGGACTAACCAGCAGCAAGTCGCGTAGGTTCACGTTGATTCTGAACACTTTGAAATTCAATTCCGAGAAAAACTTCGACAGGAACAGAACAAAATTGGCGCGCACCGCTCCTTGTTGTCCGCGTTCCGCAGGAACAGGGCGTACGTGCGCGACTTGTCCTCCTCTGAGATGGGGTCGATTCGCAGGGGCGCGTAGTAGCAGTCGTCGTAGGCGCCGTGCTGGAAAATTCGTTCGGGTCGGGATGCATGCGCGCTGAGGTTGGGTCTCTGGAAAGAGACTCGCGGCAATGGGTCTCTGCGCGCGGATATTGCCCCGGGTCTCGCCGACGCGCAGCTGCTGGCCGTCCACCTCCCAGTGGACGGACTCGACGGGCGGGTCGGCGCAGTAGCCGACCTTTAGCGTCACCGCCTTGTCGCGTCTCTCCAGCTCCGGCTTGCCGTCCGGCGTCAGCGCCAGTCCCAGGGGTCGACCTGCGTCACCGTTCCGTAAAGAAGAAAAACTCTTAGCGCAAAAAAGGCAGACGGCACCGTAGACGTTGAGCTGGAGGGAGAGAGGCGACCTGATGGTGCGCGAGGCGGTGGGCGCGTCGCGACTCGGCTCGCAGTGCTCGTTGCCCTGTCCTGCGACGAAGTTGCAGGCGGCGCACCAGTACTCGCCGCTGAACGTGTAGTCGGCCAGGCGCATACTGCAGCTCGCGTCGTACGACTGCAACAACGCGAGCGAGAGAGCGAGCGCCTCGTACAGGCTCGGCAATGGAAGTCGACGCACGTTGGCCGGGGGATTGGCGCCGCCGGTCGGCTTGATCTCCACGTCGTCGCAGCTCGCGTTGACGGTCTGGCCGTTGGAGCGGCGGAGGCGCCAGCGGACGAACGGGGCCGGGTTGGCGCTGACGCGACACGCGAGCTTCACGTGTCGGTCCAGCTCCACCCGACCAGAGCCCTCCTGCACGACGTCCGACACCTCCGGAGTCGCGAAGTTCGTCGCCAGCAGCCTCGGCTTCTCTGCAACAAAGACAAGCCAAGCTCTCGTCTGTGGAACTGTTGCTAACGAAGACGGACACCAATTTTGCTCGATCGCAAGCTCACAACCCGGACCCTTCTCAATTTCCCCAAGCTCATTGGGAGTATATACTGAGATTCATCTGCCTCTCGCCGAGTGGCACCGTCTGTCATTGTGCCGCAGCAGAGCACGCACCCCAGACGCGGATGAGGACGCCGTAGCTGTTCCGGCTGGGATTGACGCCGTTGCTCGCCTCGCAAGACAGCGTCCGGCCCACGTGCTGCGCGGTCACCGCGAACGTCTGGCCCGAGCCCAGCTCCTTGCCGGCCGACAGCCAGCGGATGCGCGTCGGCGCCGGAGAGCTGTCGACCTCGCAGCTCAAATCGCGTCGACAGTGCCTGCAGCCAGCTCGTCGACAACAGGGCGCGAGCGCTCCCGCCCAGACCCACCTGAGAACCTTGAAGTCGCCGCCCTGACAGGGCGCGCCCGGATAGGGATGGAAGCACTCTACGATAAAAAAGTGGCCGTCATCGTTGCTGTAGAAGGGCTCGTTCGTTGCCAGTCGAGTCTTGGACGCGCGGCCGCTGCAGGAAGCGCACGTTCATCGTCGCCTGCAAGACAGACATTGTTTTCAAATGGTTCCGGAAACAAATGAGGAACCTCCACTGTCTCGCAGACCGGCCTCTCCTGGCCATTGGCCGGCTCGACGTTGGAGGGAAAGGTCTCGCCGACCGCGCAGATCCGCGAGCAGGCGAGCGTCTTGCCGTTCATGTCCTTGGACAGCTGCAGGTTCTCCAGCTTGATCGCCTGCAGCCATTTCTCGCCAGCATTACAACCGCAACGCAAGCGTGCATGAGTCAGGGTGCGCGCTGATCGCATCGAGCAGGGTGACTCATTCATTCAATCCTCCAAGGCAGACAGTAGTCGCATCCGTGTGTGTGTGTGCGTGCGTGCGTGCGTGCGTGCGTGTGCGTGTGTGTGTGTGTTTGTGAGTCACTTCACCCACCACTTTGCCGCTGCCTGCGCGGCGTCCATTAACCGCTCGACGGCCACCTCCTGACCCGACTCCGTGTCGTTGGTGACGAACTCGCAGTCCGGGCAGTGGAAGCGCAGTCGCTGGCGGCTCTCGCGACTGTTCGTGTAGACGCAGTAGACGGTCCGTCCGGCCGTGGGGAAGAGCCAGTCGACCTGTCGAATCGACCGCGGCGCCGCGCTCGCCACGTCCGAGAGCACCAGCTGCGAACGCTCGGCGCCCACGCCGTCCAGGGAGCTGTGGCCTGCAAACGGAGCGACTCCGCGTCCGAGTTGGGTCTCCCCTACC
The DNA here is from genome assembly GCA_030248085.1 of Paralinhomoeus sp. GSCO2_6. Classification (NCBI taxonomy): domain Eukaryota; kingdom Metazoa; phylum Nematoda; class Chromadorea; order Monhysterida; family Linhomoeidae; genus Paralinhomoeus; species Paralinhomoeus sp. GSCO2_6. Next base: position 12,798 of record JASAMY010000507.1, on the reverse strand, counting down.
CTCCTCTCGGAAACCAACAACCACCGACCCGAAATTTTTTTGTGTCCATAAGCATTTTTTTGACTAAAACTGTCCGATCTGGACACAGGATTGCATAAAAAACTTCCAGCCTTTTTTCAATTAAAAATTTGCTGTAACTTTTTTTCAAATTGACTTAGGTAGGAGCAATCATTGCTGCCAAATACGTGTACTACAAGACACTTTTAGCCCATTAGAGTGTCAAACACACGTAATAGTGCTTCCCTAAAGCCTTTAGAAGCGTGTATTTAGCAACGGTTTAGTCAAATGGTGACAAAGCCGCTTCCTCTCAATGGTCGTGTACGGTATCGCACTATGTTGGGAACCTGTTGGGGACCACAAAAAGAGCTTGGTTTCGGTGCTAATAAGCAAGTTTGTGCATGAATAACTACTAATTGTACGATCTAAACACCATTTAAACGCCTTTTTGCCACTCAGAAGCTATATTTTACCGAAAAACAAAGCACTTTTTATCCAAATTTTATTTTCCTAAAAAATGTAACTTAAACATTCTTTAAAACTTTTTTTTTTGAAATTGTGCAATCCTGTCTGGACATCTGCCCCTCCGGCTGCCAGTGCCGCTTTTGGCACAGGGACCCAATTACCCACTTTTGGCCCTGAGGTAGGCTGTGCGAGCGAAAGTAGCTCATTCTCCACCAGTGACAATGACAAACCCACCTAATGAGAGTGCAGCAAGGCAGCACAGCAAGAGGGCGACCCTGTCGAGCAAGAAAGCCGAGATTTTCGTCATGACTTGGGTAGAGGAAACGCGGGAAATATCAAAGAAGCACAAAAAGAATTAGGTATGCAAAAGAAATAATTATGATGCCAAGATATTATGTGACGGCGTCTGATTCGGTAACAACGCGAATGTTTGTCACGCGACGCAAGGCGTGCGAACTGACGCAGGACTCGGTGCAGACGGCGCCGCGACTGTCGAAAACTCACACACCCTGATCATGCACCGAGTACACCGCGCGCGCACACACCCAAAACTTTACGACTGGGGAGCTGACGCCTTCAGACTCAGAGTCCTCACTTCTACGCTGAACGCGTGACTCACTCTGCCCTCGCCCTCAGCCCCCCCCCCAATACGTATTTGTCAAAAAAACGTCATTTCACAAATCGTCATAAATTTCATTTGGAGAAGAAAATTTTTGACGAAGTCTCCCGGATCTTTTGCAGGCAAATTCCAGTGAGCGCCTTGCAGACGGGAAGGAAGCAGCTAAAAGCGAGCAGCGGAAGGCCATAAACTTCGACGAAACATCGTACGCCGCGAACGGTGCATGATAAAATTTCGTGCGCCGATGACCATGACGTGAGCAGCAATTCCGTCCGTTCACTGTTCACCACACCAGAGTAGCACCACGTTCCGTCCGAATGGGACAATGGCAGGAAGCGCAATTCAGCTTTCCCCCACACGAAATGGCAAATCATTCGTTACCTTCGTTTCAAATTCCGACCGGAAAGACCTACATTATGACGGCTCAAGTTATTCGCCGACAAAATTGGGACATACGAAACAAGCGTTGTACATGTCGGTATAAGGTAGGGCCCATTGCCCATAGGGCCCCTTGTCGCGAGTCGCTTCCATTCTACTAGGGCCCCTTACCTATTATTGTAGAATGGGGCGATAAGGCCCCTTGTCCCAGTACCACCATACCTGTAACTGGGGTGGGGTTTGGGGGGGGGGGGGGGGTTTCCCTCCCCCCAGGTGCTGAGTTTGACCCTACCCACACCCTCCCCAACCCTCCCCCCAGGTTGTCCTGAACCCCCACCCAGACCCCCCCCCCAGACTTTTTGGAAACTTTCTACTACATACTATAATGCAAAATAAATGCGTTTTGTACAGTGTTTTTGAGCAAGAATCGACCCAAAAGTGTCTATTTTGCGTTATTTACAGTGTATTTTGACTAAGAAGTACCTATTTTCAGGTTTTTACAGTGTATTTTTGACTAAAAATAGACCAAAAATTGCCTATTTTTTTCTGCCCAGACCCCCCCTCCTCCAGATTTTCACCCCCCCCCCCACCACCCCCCCCCCCCCAGAAAGTGCCCGAACCCTCCCCCCCAGGTCCAATTCCCGGTTACAGGTATGAGTACCACCGCTGTGACACGTGCGGTGTCGCTGGAGCCGCTGCTCGGGAATCGGAATAGCACTCTCACATACAAACAAGTACATCCCAAAGCGAACCAAATGCCCAAAGGTCCCAATCATGACATTGCTACAGTTCCATCATTGGCGCCAGGATTTATTTCATTTTCGGTGTCCTCCCAATCCCTTGAAGGCACATTCTTCTGGAGTCTTGTATTGTGCGAAGCTACACTTTGCCGCCTCTCTCGCCATTTCCATGTACAGTGTACGCACAGCCTGTGGGACGGCACAGTGTAAGTGGATTCTTTGATTCGTGTCTGGTGGAAACGCTTCGCGTCAAGCCAGGGAAGGCTAGCATTTCACGGTGCCAACAACGCCAGCTCGGCTGGAGACTCATGGCGTTGTACTAGCTGCGGGTGTTGGCGTCATCTCTTGTTCGCGAGCTTACAGCCGTCTATGTCCATCATGGTGGACTTGGCAGCGTCAGCGCCTTCCACACGACACGCGCTCCAACAGCGCACAGGAGAGGTCGTTCTTTGTTTTTGACACACTCATTTTCGAGAACCACAAGAATCGCCGTGTCGTTCGATCGAGCTGCTCGCATGTCGTCGGTAAAAGAGGTACCTAGAATGAATCTGTAGCCACAGAGATGCCCCAAGGTCAATGTAGCAATGGCACTAGAACGGCAGAAAAGAGACATCACTAAGGCCCACTTGCTGCAAACTGGGAGTAAGGCTCACATCCATGGCTGAGTGATTATTCCATGCAAATGTCGCCAATGCGAGCATGACAGATTACCTCTTCCTATTCCCAGATTGCCTTGATTACTATTATAGATGCATGTTGCATGTGCATATAAATAGATACAAATAAAAAAGGTTACCTACGGTAGGTAGGTACCTATGCATGCACATCGTCTCGGCGTGTTCAACTCCCGTCATGGCACGTGTTACTAGTTGGCGTGCCACTGCCATGGCACGCACCGTCTTGTAATCCCATTGGGCAAGGGATTCACGCTCCCGTTGTCTGGACGACGCGTCGGCTTATTCTTGCTAGTCAAAATATGCCGCAAAAATTTGCGAAGAATTTGCTAGAAAAAAAAATTTGCCGCGAGAGTGGCGGCGCTCCACCCACCCACCTACCTAAGCCCTTGGCGTGGTAATACTGATGCGCCAAATCGCTGATTATCTACGCCATGCGCTGTGCTGGCGGTGTCAAAAAATTTAAAACACCTGGGCAATTAAAACACCTCGCTTCAGTCGCTTGGTAAACATTATTACCCTTGACAGACAGGAAAACAAGCAACAGCTCAAGGTTCGCAATCATTGTGGCGGCTGTTCCAGCGGTGACGCAACCAGGATTTTATTTCGAGATATTTTCCATTCCAAAATACAAAAAATTAAACAACAAGAAAAAACACTAGCGTAATCGCTGCGTTAGAGTGTATCAATTTGTGGAGTATTCGTTTGTGGACTAGATAGACAAGCAATTATCAAATTTGTTCTTAGCTTTTCCGATCACAAACCACCGTTGAAATGAATAAATATTCGCAGTTGTGGGCTTGGAGCGGTGGTGCGTCCGGCTCAGGTCGGCTCTGTGCGCAGTAGAGGCTCAGTCAGAGTAGTGAATTCCTTGATTTGATAGTGTCTTGTTCTCGGAGATGCTTTGGGCCAAGCAGCTTGTCATTCGCTGCATTGCGCAGGGTGTACGGTACGTAACAATGTGGCGGCCGGAGGTTTCGGGTATTGTATTCGTGTTGAATGCCACTTGGTCGCTCTGAGTCGGCAGCGTCACGTGTGTCTGCGTGAAGGCGGCGAAATGGCTGTCCTCCACACGAGGTCTCAAACCAGTGGCCTCTTCGCTCTTCGCAGGTCAGTGAGCAGCGGTTCGGCAGAGCAGGAAGCAGCTGGACGCTCCAGCAGCTCCATGGTTGCTTGGTTAGGTTGGCCTCCTCCTCTGCCCCGCTGTTGCATTGCGGGCAGGTGGGCATGGCCAAGGCGGTGTAGGGTTTGCTGCAGTCATAGCAGGCCCAATTGAGGACGCAGGCAGCGCAGACGCGCGAGCGGCCAGTGTCAGCTGGTAAGCGCTGGCTCCAGGGCGCAGCGCACGACTTGGACATCGGACGGGACGCGGCGGGCGACACGTCGTGGCTCATTCAGTCTCTCCATCGTCGAGCACGCCGAGAGCCAGCCCCCAGGACCGGGCTGACTGGGTCCTCATCTCTCACTAGCAGCGGTCGATTGTGACCAGAGAGAGGCCCACGCGATCATAGAAGCGGCCCACACGCAAACCAACAAACAAAACAAGAGTCGCAGTCGAAGCTGCGCTCCTTGAAGATGCGCGCTCGGACTGCAAGGTGACGCTGGCCATCTTTGACCGAGGCTTCGCTCTCCCTGCGTGTGTCAGTCAGTCAGTCACCTCATCCACAAAAATTGACCCCGTCTTTTGAGCGCGTTCTTGAGGCTTGCTCGAGTCGCGCAGCCCCGATAGACTTCAGTGAGTGCGCTTCGTTGGTAGACGACGAGAGCGCTTGATGACGATGAATTCTACTCTAGTATGGCATGGCGACTTGAATTCGCTTCGTAATTCAGAATTCACTTGAACCGCTTATTTGTATTGCATGTCGAGCAGGCAGGTGGCAGCCCCCACGAGCGATTTTGTATGTGCATGTCGACAAGGCGCAATGTGCACGCACACTCTCACCGCCACCGATTGTGGTGTCTGGCGCAGTCGTTGTGGAGACAGCGAGCAACGCGCGCCCTCGGTTTGTTGTAGTCGCGTTGGCGACATTTGAACGGGAGAATCGGACCGCATGCACGGTGTACATATGTACATACGTACGTGGGTATCAAGTGCTATCAAGTGTTGCATAAAGCAACTGCGGTTCAGTCAGCTGAGACGCGACATCTGTGGAGAAATTGATTTGCGTTCTTTGGTGCCGCAAGCAGCAGTTTGCCAAAACTTTTGTGTCGTGTTGTTGTCCACAGCGCCATTAGGCAGAACGGGTTGTCTGCGTATTGCATTTACGGCAGGTCGGCGTCACGTAAATGTGCAGGCGGCGCGCGCGCGCTTCGTGGGCTCGCTGAGCAGCGGGTAAGGACGGGATGGCTGCGACGACCTCGACTCAGCGGCTCAGCGTCCTCGCTGTCGCGCCCACTGACTCCCTGCAGCTGTCACTACTCCATGGCGGCGGCGCATAGGAGGCGGCGCGCGTCGTCGCCGACGTTTCCCGGGCGCCGCGACGCTTGCAGACGGAGGCGAAGGCGTTGGCTGAGGAGACGGGTCCTGAAAGAGGGCCATTAAAAACGGCGGTGCCAAAATTTAGCGAAGCCAGCGGGCCAGCGCGTCGGCGTCGCGCGCCGCGAGACGGCCGCCGTTGCCGCCTCGCGCTGTCCTTGTCAATGACAACGCGTGCGTAGGTGAAGGGAGGGAGGAGGCACAAGAAAAGGCGGCTCGACGTCGCTCGGCTGCAGCAGCATTGGACAAACAACTCTTCTCCTGACTTTGCCTCGCTCTCTCTCTCTCTCTCTCCTCGTGGCGTCCGCTCATCCAAGAGTCGACAACGTACAGTGACTGAGTGGGTGAGTCGCCCGAGCCTTGTAGAATTAGCTGTATGCCGTGTATTGTATGCAACGCTGTACGCAATACGCATGCGCTGGCTGCTGAGACTGACCCCTTTTCAAGAGTGTGCAAGAGAAAAGAAAGAAGAATGGAATACATAGCTAGCTACGCGGCGATTTAGACGGTCTCCTCGTCCTCAGCAGTTCCTCCCTCCTCTGCAACAAGGCACCATGAAGAGCGCGACGCACAAGTCGACGGCTCTGACCGCTGGCATTTTTAACCCCTTTACCTCAAAGGCCGATTCACTGAATGCCATCTGATTTTCGTCATAGCCAAGTGATCGTCCTTCAAGTAGATAGACCTACACCAATCAACGAAACAGTTTATGTGATCGTTTTTTAATGGATACTTGATCAGTAATGACACCAATAGCGGACCACGGTAGAACTGTACTGGACCTTTATGAGACCGCTTCATGTTAGCTGAATAGAATCGACAGACGGAGACACACACAACACACACATGCAGGTTAGTCTTGATATGGTATTTGACTTATGCATCCAGTACAGTCGTCACAAAAAGACAAATATTGAATTTGATAGAGAAAATCAGGGTCTACGCGTGAGCGCAGAACTCTAACGTAGAACTTGAATGGGCAGAATCAAACAATTATCCCCTGGTGGCTAATTATAGGGTTTGCAGCACGATGTGAGGATTTCATATTTGCATATTGTCTACGTTGAATTTGCATTTACAATGGTCGGCAAGGTGGCCCAGTACGATTAACAATACACCGGCCCACCAGATAGCCCGGCCCATCCCGGCCCATTCCATGCGGCAAAAACCAGGCCCAGGTCCGGCCCGGCCCCTCCAACTGCTCCATTTGCAGGCCCGGCCCGTCCCGGCCCACGAAACAAGTACAGTGTTACACACCACTTACTAAAAGATTTCACACTGATTTCGCAGATTTCACACTGAATTCTGAAATTCGATCAAACTCGAACACGCAATTTGCATCTATCTATATTACTAAAGCACAATGTCTGTGTCTGTGGTGTCAGTCTAAAACGATAAAATAGAGTAAATGTTGGTGTATTTCAGTGCTTTTCAGTGTTATATGACCATAAAACAGCTAAATAACACTGTTTAGACCCTATTTATACCCATTTTTGACCAAAAAGTAACAGTATACCGTAAACCCTATAATTACCCCCCCTATAATTAGCCCCCCCCCTATAATAATACACCCTCCCAAGACCACTTTGAGTTAATAAGCCCCACCCCCCCCTATAATTACGCCCCCTCCCTAAATGAACCATCGTCTAAAAGGCACATGTTTCCATGTCTGGGTGTATGTATGGTCGCGTATGTGTATGTATGTACACGTATGTGTATGTGAGAGTGTGTGAGAGTGTGTTAGAGTGTACCAACGTGTGTGCACAGCGCCATTTTCCCTAAAAAAAAGCCTCCCCGCGCCTTTTAGCCCACACATCTTCCCACACATCGACACATCAAGTTAATAAGCCCCCCCCCCCTGTAATTAGCCCCCCCCCCCCTATAATTATACACCCTCCTAGAGCTCGAACGAAAAAATTAGCCCCCGGGGGCTAATTATAGGGTTTACGGTATGTACCTAACCAAAAATGGCGGCATCTGCTGCGTCGTACTACTGAGTGAATAGTAGTGCGTTCTACTGAATCTGCATGACACAAGCGCAATTATTCAAGGTTTTATAAAAAGAGAGTCTTTTCTTTCTCTAATGTTTGTGCCGACACATTTTGACTCGAATGAACGGATTAGGCGTCGCTTGAAAGTCGAAACATACAGTCAGTTTGGATGTGCGCCTAGTAGCGTACATTGCATGTATGCAAACTATAGCATTTTACAAGTACGCTGACTGCGCTGTAGTAATAGCTTCGAGCTGTATTATTTCACTGCGTCCACAATAGAACAATGGCTAATGGGATACACCGCGTTGCACTTACAGTGAAATCACCAGCTGCTTCGGTCACGTGTCATTGAAGAGTTGTGGAAAAAAGGCGATTGCAGTGCTGGGATTCGAACCCAGGTCTCAGGGATTCCGGTCCTGGATGCTAACCGCTACACCACACTCGCACGCCTCATATTCCACAAATCACGCATGATAAGCCAGGAGAAACGGCGGAGCCGGCATTGCCTGGCGTCAAACACCGCCCACCTGGATGTAACAATTGAAGAGTTGTGGAAAAAACGATTGAGAGTCATGCCTCCTCTGTACATGTACCTACATTCAGCAGACTCGCGCAGGAAAGCAATGGCGCAACCGTTCGTCATCAGAACTGCCGCTCTATCCACGGCATCAGCCAGCACTTCATTCTGAGAATTTCGTTTTGACCGTAGCCTGCCAAATCCTTGAAAGCAAATTCTCTCGGAGTTTTGGACGTGCTCATTGTTGTCTGGAAGAGAAACGGCTTTCAGAAGCGTTCAGAGGCTGTTGTTCTTGCATTGCTCATTTAAAATGGCGTGACGAGAACACGGCTGCACGAGGTTTTGGAGAGTCGCGGCTGGTGACATCTTGACGTCGACGTCGTCGCTGAGTCAGGGGCACGGCAGCGTCGCGCTCTGCTCAACGAGACATCGATCGAAGCCCCTTGGAGCACCTCGCAGACTGGAAGGGGCTGAACACACGAGCAGCTGCTCAAGGCCATATTTTGATGACTCGTCAGTTTCACTCTGTCCGCGAGCAAGCACCCGCCGCCGCCGTGTCACACTGCGGAGTGGAACTTGAAGATGCAGATATACGCGCTCGGCGGCCGACGTTGTCGAAGCCCAGCTGCGCGTTCGCTCATCAAATTGAATCGACCAACGGCTACTCTGAACCGGTTCTTGGAGTATATGTACATCTTGGAATTCAGTTGGTTTGAACTGGCCGCCGAGTGCTCGTGTGGTGGGATGATGACGAATTGAATTCACGTTTACAGTTACAGGTAATTGCAAGTGGAGCAGCAGGGAGCCTGCCCGCCGCCTATGGCCCACTAATGCGATTACCAATTCCGTTCAAATGTCGCCAACGTTTTATGATGACGGATGACCGTTGGCCGACGACACGCCCTTGACGACGCAGAACACAGGCCTTGATGACGCACGCACGCACGCACGCACGCACAGTGTGCGCTGTGTCGTAGAAAATAAGAGACTGTGTTAGAAGTCACACATTCGTGACTCCATAAGCGTGTGTAGTATAGTGTGTAGTGTAGTACATAAGCCTGTGTAGCTCTAGCACTAGTCGGGCAAAACGAAAAGATTCTGCTCGACCATTCACTGTGTATCGTGTGCACTGAAATCACTGCCTGATGGTGTGTGTCTGTGTGTACTCAAGAGGAACACCGAGCATTGGTTTGAGGTTCGAATTGTAGGATGGAATTGTAGTCGCAGAGGCCTATGGGTTGCCGTCGTGGAGAAAAGAGACGACTGCTGGAGAGCGCAGTGGCGACCGACGCGTCGCGCCGCGTGTCGTCAGCAGCGTCTTGCTCTCAAAGGCGGCTATTCAACCGATTGCGTCTCCGTCACCGTCTTCCACGCGACGCGCGTCTTCCAACAGTATGTATGTCTTTCTCTGTTTTTGACGCTATCGTTTTCGAGCTGCTGACATGTCGTCCCGTCAGTAAAGAGGCGTAGAAGGACCAAGGAGATGCCGCAAGCTCAACCCCTCGTTCCGAGGAGTTCAGCTGACCATCTGGATGAATCTCTCATCATTCCAGGGCAGAATTCTCTCCAAAAGTAAGTCTCGGTTCCTCCTCTATCGTTACAGACATAATTCAGGTATAGTACCATGCAACAATAGTACTAGAACAGCAGGCAGAATGATAGCCAATTCAAGTCAGTAGGCCCACTTGTTGCAAACAGCGAGTGAGGCTGACATCCACGTGGCTGAGTGATCATTCCGTGTGCAAATGTCGGCAATACGAGCGATGACGGATTACCAAGTGCATGCTCCCTATTCCCATCCCAGATTAGCTCGATAAGCATTGCAGCAACATTTTGATACCTATGGCTACCTCAAATTGAAAACCTACAGTTCTGGGCGGGATCTCTTGGTGACAAACGATGGACAGTTTAGAAGAACAGGGAACGACAAAAGAGAACATCCAGCAAAGACTAAAGATTCGCAATCAGCAAAGTAACCCGCAACACCACGACAAGCGGCAGCGGCCAACAACAAACCATTTCAAAACCAGAGTGAATTCTAAGCTACACCGTAATAACTTTGATCATGTATTTTTCACACAGGACACTGGTAAATGGGTTACACAGCCCTGCACATATCACAGTCTCGGTCGCGTGCCATGTCTTTGTGTATGGTCGCTTCTCTGACTGCAGTGTCTCTGAAATGCTGATTCGTGACCGTTCTCTGTTCGTTCCACCAGTGGAGCAGCTATAGGACTTCATTCTAGGAATTCTGTTTTGGCCGAATCCTGCCAATTCCCTTAAAAGCAATCCCTTCTGGCGAAGCCGAGTCTATGGCCATTACCCAGCACTTCTTGGTGTTGTGCGACTTCTTCGATGAGTGTCCCTTGGAAACGGCCTTTGAGTCAAGCAGGCCGAGAATGTCAGCTTTGCGTTGCATGGCGGGCACGTGCTACAACATGCTGGCTGCTGGCTGGAGGCTAGATTCGTTGCGCTGTGGTCGCATTCGCGCCACTTTGCTTGTCGAACTTCCCTCTCCGCTGCACATCGTCGCATGTAGCTGAGTCGGCAGCGTCAAGCTCTTCGAACGGGTCGCGTGTGGTTGTCTCCCACGACGACTTCCAGTGGCATCTTTGCTTCAGTGAGTAGTAAATGTTAGCCAGAGCAGGAAGAGCAGGAAGTCACTGGAGGACTTCCCAACAGCTCCATGGCGCACGTCGACGTCGACATCGAATGGAACGCGACGCGTCGACGCATTCAGTCTTTCTCCATCGGCCACAGTCGACACTTCCTTGTCCTCGGACTCGACAAAGGTGACGCTGGCAAGCTCGACTGAGTCTTTCGTTCTCCATGCGTGTGTCAGTGAGTGGAGGAGACCTCATGTAAAAGATTTGACTGAACACACGACTTTCGAGCGTGTTCTTGCGGCTCGCGCGGGTGGCCCTCCGATCGCCACTCCGTCGCTCCGACAGACACTTCAGATGAGTGCGCTGCGTTGGTAGACGATGGCATCGGATTCTATATTCTAGTATGGTATACGGTGACTCGAATTCAGTCGCACAGATTATTGCATGTTGAGCAGGCCTAACGTGTAGCTGAGCGAGTTCGTCTATAAATGTCGACAACGTTATGATCACGCAAAGCGTATACCATGTCATGTCACTGCGCGTCCCCCTCCCCACCGATAGTCAGGTGTGTCGTCACGGAAACAACGACCAACGCGCTCTCGTGGTTTGTTGTAGTCGCGTTGGCGACATTTAAAAAAACCTCCGATGTTCGGGTGGGGGCAGCGAATGGCCTAGTGGTAGAGAATCGACCTATTGCGCGCACGGTTCTGGGTTTGATTCTTGATGGATCCACTAGATCAAGGACTTCCCTCTCAATGGATTTTCTCGTGTTGTCGCTGCCCTAGATTGCAGATGTCGATCTTCCAAATGACTTTGGCTAATTAAGCGGCGCTAGACGGGAAGGCGTCATGGAGATGGGCATGCTATATACGGCCTAGCTTTGCCCCTAATCCAACAACAACAATAACAATGTTCGGGTGGCTCGCACCGTTCAAATGCGTCTCATTTACTCCCGAAAGCCGGTCCGATCACCATTTTCCGACCACGTTCTCATACAACGCTCTCTGCAGCTCGCCGCATAGTATCACATCGACCTCGCTTCGCCACGTATATTATGTACTCGCGATTTTAATTTCCAGAATAGCTGAATTTGAATTTCTCAAGATTTTCCAAAAAATTTAAAGAATCGGGTCGTTGTCGATCTCGACGGGATCGGCGCCCGCGAAGTCGACGGGACGGATCATCATTTGCGCCGTCTTCATAGTACGGTCCGTGTAAAAGGTTTCCCAATAAATACCTAGAATTATCATTTTTTCTTTTAGGAAATTTAAAAATAATTTCATACAGAATTAATTACCTTCGTTCAACGAAGTCTCGGGCAGGCCTCTACCGCAGTCGGACATGTACTTGCCGGTCAGCTAAAAGAATTAAATAAATTAATAAGGCAAAATAGAATACGATAACAACATTACACTCAAAAAGTGCCTACCCTATATGGTACCTAATATCGAGTAAATAAATTTCTTCGAACTGCACTCACTTTGCCCGCCATGCAGTCGTCGTACCACCAGCCGCTGAAAGGAAATAAAAAAAATTAATTATTTTTATTCGTACCGACACAGAGACAGAACAGAGCGACGTATGCAGTCGCACCGACACACGTACACAGGAGCACGCACGCACGGACCCGTAGTTGGTCTTGGCACAGTTGCCGTCGGGGTCGTTGTCGGCGTCCTCGTTCTTGGCGGTGAAACGCTGGCCGTTGTGCGCTCGGCCCGCGTTCTTCGAAGGCGACAACGTGAGCGCGTTGCCTAATTAATTACCCGACTAATTAGCTTAATCAATGTGGTAAAATTAACAAAGGATTCGGCTGCGCACCGGCGCCACCGCTCTTGAAGTTGCCGACGTGGAGGGCGTAGCCTTCCGAGCGACTGCCGATCTGAAATTGTATTTTGAATTTCCGAAATGTGAAAAATTGTTGGAAACTGCGTTCCGCTGTCGGTACGTGTTCTTATTTCCATGTTCCTTTGGCAGCATTTTCCGACAGTTTTTAGACTGCACGACAACATTAGAATACGCAACAACAACAACAACAGAATCCACCCCAAACCGGTTCAAATTCCCCAAAATCAAAATTTCAAATTCAAAAATTTCAAATTCAAATTGTACGCGGACCCGGAATCCGTCGTGGCGCGACTCGCCCGTGTGGCGGGTGCACTCCTCCAGGAAGACGCGCAGGTGCTGCGCGTTCTTGGTGAGCCGGTGCCAGAACTCCAGGCCGAGCCAGTGGTCCGCTCCGGCCGATCCAAACCCGTTCGAGTACTCCTTGTAGGTTCGGTCGTCGAAGTTTAGCTCGGCGCTCGTGCGACTGAAACGGGTTTCGCAGTGCACG
>JASAMY010001687.1:0-26088 GCA_030248085.1 Paralinhomoeus sp. GSCO2_6 | reverse complement strand
GTTTTTATAGCATAAACATGTGCAAAACAAAAAAGTTATAAACAAAGAAGTTACAAGTATTTTTGTGGCAGAGGTTTGATCCCAGGACCTCCAGAAAAGTAACGGACAGCATAACCACTACACCATTGATCTGTACGGAACTGTTTTCTAAACACTTCTGATAAGTCAGAAGCACCCATAAAATGTGGTGTATTATCATATAATTCAGGTATGTATATTTGCATAACGCATGGATTACGATAGCTTCAGTAGTGCCACTCTTATTTTGATGGTAAAATGTGCCAAGCAAGCTTCATACAAAATTTCAGCTCAAGCTCAATCCATCCAGCAGAACTTTGTGCTGCATTGCAGTCATACTACTGTAGAAAAGGATAATGCTATATCTTGTCATTACTGTAGCAGATTGGAAAACAAATGCCAGATTCGTGATCACCATGGTCGATTACACATATCCCAAGCAGATTTGACACTGAATTCTCAAATTCGATCAAGCGCAATTTGCATATTCAATCTGCCATATCTCGCGATTACGGTATCGCACTGAAAAACGGATGTTATATTCGTGATCAGCACGGTCGATTACATACGTCCCAAGCAGAATTGACACTGAATTCTCAAATTCGATCAAACACGTATGCAAAATTTGCGTAACTCACGGATTACGGTAGCTATCGCAAATCCGGCCCTTAAATGACGGTGAAGTTTCCCACGGCAGGTTCATACAAAATTTCAGCTCAATCCATCCAGTACAACTCTCTGCGCTGCGTTGCACACAGACAGACAGACAGACATTGTGCTTTAGTAATATACTAGCCGCTTCGAACTCAGGACTCCTGCTTGCAAAGTGCTCCAAAGTGCTTCGACATCAATTTGTCTCATGAAATAAAATAATGTTGAGAATACTCAGTTGTACAATGATAAATCACTGCAATGATGAAACTGCAAAGTGTAGGAATGCAGGTCAACCAAAGCCAATGCATGTCAACCAACGCATTTGCATAAATACTACAGAATTGCTTGTAACACCCACTCTGTTTTAAATATTTCATATCAACACACCCACGATGTAAATTGGAGACGCGCTGAGACTCGTTTGCAGAAGTTTTGTTTTATTTTCTGTGGTGATGCTACATATGTGGCAGGGGAGGATAGAGCATAGGCTTTTTGGCGTGTCTGTTTGTATGTGCTGTATGTTCAAAAACGTTTTGCTCTCGCAACCCAACACGAACAATCCGAAACACGCACAAAACGCGCACACAAAGAAGACCATGAACCGATGCAAGGGGGGGGGGGGGGTGGGGGGCGGGATGGAAATGGAAGAGCCCGAAAAAATTTTATCGCCCAGAGGCCCCCAAAGGTCGAGTAGCTCAATGATTAATGGGTGGTTTGGGGGCGAGAATAGGCAGAGATTGTTGCTATATCTGAGAAACCTTTCCTCTCTTTTGTCGTTTGTCATTCATCATCAAAAACCTGCTCAGAAGTAATTCAGTATCAATATTTTCATGTTCTCAGTAGTGACTCATCATCAATACAATGTATCATAAAATCATGCTGTAAATATGTGTTCATGCTCATGTTCATGCACATATGTTCATGCACCTTGATCTGCAGGCGCAAAGCCTTTGGACCTGGTCTAAGCTAGGATCGCGGTCCGACGCTTCCGATTCCATTCCAGCGCGCCGTGGGCGGGCGGTTTTCGGCGGGATGGGCTTGTGTCTTCCTTACGTGGTCTTTTTTTGGCAAAGTACAATTGTTGCGTCCGCGTCCGCAGCGTCCGAAACCTAAGTGAAGCCTAAGCCTAAGCGAAGCAAAGCATAAGCCTAAGCCAAATCAAAGCCAAAGCATAAGCCTAAGCAAAGTCTGGACTAAGCCTAAGCAAAGCCTAAAATTAAGAAAGTTTTCATTGGACGCAGCAGCAGACGCGGACGCACGCATCAATTGTTTTCAGCCGTTTTTTTCGGGGAAATCCAAGTTCATTTGGCCATTGGACCGGGCGAAACGCACCACAATATTTCATTTATTACGTTTAATGCGTCGACGATCAGTGCTCAACGCCAAGAAAAACTAAAACAACGCACCACTAAAACGCTAACACATACACGCGCATGCGTGCGTGCGCCCACTCGCGAGTCCGTGCGTGCGTGCGTGCATGCGTGCGTGCGTGCGTGCGTGCGTGCGTGCGTGCGTGCGTGCGTGTGCGTGCGTGCGTGCGTGCGTGCGTGCGTTCGTGCGTGCGTGCGTGCGCGTGTCCTTGTCCATATGCGTGTGCGTGCGTGCGTGCGTGCGTGCTTGCGTGCGTGCGCGTGACCATGTCCAGTGCGTGTGCGTGCGTGCGTGCGTGCGTGCGTGCGTGCGTGCGTGCGTGCGTGCGTGCGTGCGTGCGTGCGTGCGTGCGTGCGTGCGTGCGTGCATGCGTGCATGTGCGTGTGATCCCAGTTTTTACAGCATTAACACCTGTAAAACAAAGTAAAAAATAATAAAAAGTTTAAAGTTTTATAGCATAAACACGTGCAAAACGAAAAAGTTATAAACAAAAAAGTTACAAGTACTCTTATGGCAGAGGTTTGATCCCAGGAGCTCCAGAAAAGTAACGGACATCATAGGCACTACACCATTGATCTGTTCAGAACTGTTTTCTAAACACTTCTGGTAAGTCAGAAGCACGCATAAAATGTGCTGTATTATCATATAATTTATTTATATTTGCATAACGCATGGATTACGATGGCTTCAGTAGTGCCACTCTTATTTTGATGGTAAAATGTGCCAAGCAAGCTTCATACAAAATTTCAGCTCAAGCTCAATCCATCCAGCAGAACTGCAGACAGAACCCACCCAGTCATACCGTAAATCCTCCAATAGTGCCCCCGGGGCACTATTTTTTCAACCTCTCCTTACCCGGGGGCACTATTGGAGGGGGGGGGCACTATTGGAGGGGGGGCTTCTATTATTTCAACCTAAAAATTTTGAATGGTAATGCTAGTTTTGCTGTCAAAATTGCCGATTTTTCGGTGATTTTGATCACTTTTGCCACATTTAATGGTTGATTTACCGCTAATAGTTGCTGAAACGTACTATTATTGGTTAGTAGTAGTGTGTATACACGATATAAATGTACCTACCACTATATTTTTGCCCATAAAAGGCACATGGCACAACATACCCCTTACCCCCGGGGGCACTATTGGAGGGGGAGGCTCTATTATTTCAACCTTGCCGTACCCGGGGGCACTATTGGAGGGGGGGGGGGGCACTATTGGAGGGGGGGGGGGCTGTATTGGAGGATTTACGGTACTACTGTAGAAAAGGATAATGCTATATCTTGTCATTACTGTAGCAAATTGGAAAACGAATGCCAGATTCGTGATCACCACGGTCGATTACATATATCCCAGGCAGATTTGACACTAAATTCTCAAATTCGATCAAACGCAATTTGCATATTCAATGCGTCGTATCTCGCGATTACGGTATCGCACTGGAAAACGGATGTGATATTCGTAATCAGCACGGTCGATTACATATATCCCAAGCAGAATTGACACTGAATTCTCAAATTCAATCAAACACGTATGCGCAATTTGCATAACTCACGAATTACGGTAGCTATCGCAAATCCGGCCCTTAAATGACGGTGAAGTTTCCCACGGCAGCTTCATACAAAATTTCAGCTCAATCCATCCAGCGCAACTCTCTGGGCTGCGTTGCACACAGACAGACAGACAGACAGACAGACAGACAGACATTGTGCTTTAGTAATATAGATAGATAAAACCGAACTTTTTTAAAATAAAACCGGTTGAAAAAAGACCTTAACAACTCTACCTGTAACTGGGGGGTTTCAACACCCCCAAACCCCCCAGACTTTTCCCAAGTGATTTTTACTCTGTCTAAAATGATAAAAGTGAGTAAATGTTGGTGTATTTCAGTGCTTTTCATGTTATGTGACCATAAAACAGCTAAATAACACTGTTTAGATACCCATTTTTGACCAAAAATTACCAGTATAACTCAAAGAATGGCCAGCTACCCCCACTTTTTGCTCCCCCCCACATATTTCCGCCGTTTACCCCCCCCCCCCCCCCCCACTCTTCCAGACCCGGCTGCAGGTATGGCCCGCAGGGGGGCCCTGATCAGGAGCCCTGTGGATCAGTTGCATACGCGAGTGGTCTGGTTACCGATTTCCAAAAGCATCCAGACAAATTGACTGCCAATGTAGTAGTCCCAATCCTTGAGGCGGAACATGCGATCATACCTGTAACTGGGGGGGGGGGTTGGGGGCCCCGCAGAATTTTTCCAACCCCCCCCCCCTCCCCCACCCAAGAATTTTCCCAAGGGAGTTTCACTCAGTCTAAAATGATAAGTGAGTAAATGTTGGTGTATTTCAGTGATTTTCAGTGTTATATGACCATAAAACAGCTAAATAACACTGTTTACACCCCATTTATACCCATTTTTGACAAAAAAGTACCAGTACAACTCAAAAAATGGCCGTCTACCCCCCACTTTTTGCTCCAGAGTCCAGACATCCCCCCCAGAATTTGGCCGTTTACCCCTCCCCCCTCTTCCAGACCCGGTTACAGGTATGCATGTATGGCAATGGCCAACCACTGTAGTAGGACTGGAAGCAGCAGAGTAGACAGTGGACCTGGACATGAGGCCCCATCTGCCATTGTAAAATAAAGTTGGAAAAGCTATGAAAAATGAAAAGTTTGCAAACCTGGTTGAACCGCACGTCTGGTTGTTCAAGATGAAGAGCTGATTCTAAATTGCACAAACGTTTTGGATATGATTAACAAACGCGTGAGAAAATATGCCTAAAAATTGCACTTACAATGGGCGAAAACCTGTTGGAGCTGTTGTTCCCTGTTGCAGGATTGACGATATCTCGAAAAATATCGATCGATAAGTCGATTGATCGAATGTCGATAAGGGGGTCTTTTAGTATGTATGTGGGCACACGAGTTGAAGACAGCGGAGAATCCAGAATTTTTTCAGAGGGAGAAGGGACTTGCAGAAAGAGGGACCCTGTTGAAATGTAGAGATGCTGAGTCGTTTTGGCGATGGTTTGAACACACAATCGGTCTGTTTTTGACAATTAGTGCACAAATTGGACGCCGCAGGCGATAATATTGACGTTGTCGACCATCTGCAAGCATTTTTATGCGAAAGGCACTCTTCTCCCAGTGGTAAGCCCCTACCACCACTTTTCCGATTTCGGCGGGAGGGGGAGGGCAGAGGGGTGGGTCCCCCCTTGGATCCGCCACTGGTTGAAGAGGCGCGATACAGTCGCAGGTACTTTGCTTGTGCTTGAACAGATGCACACGTTGAGGCTGACGCAATAGCCTCTGGCATGTTAGGGAATTTGCGCCAGTGCTGTCTGTCGTCGATGCGTACGTCTCGACAGTTCGTTCGCCACTTCGCTGCTTCTGTTTTTTGCCTTTTGTGTCTGCGCCCTGTTGCGTGTGAGTGAGAGCGCGTCGCCGACTGTTGTGCTTCCGTGCTTCAGGATGTGGCTGCGCCGTCGCGTGCAAAGAAGGAAGGAGGAGAGAGAGGTGGCCCGACCACTGCCTCAACATGCGTGGGTTGAAGCCGAACCTATCCACTCCTAACCTATCCACTCTTTTGGACCGCCATTCACCCACCCATCCCACTCTAACCGGTTTCTAGACGAGAAGGGAGGCAGGGTGCTGCTACTCGTACACAGGGCGCTACAGTGTGGAGCGACTATGTGTACGTGTGGGGTAAATGTATTCTGAGTCAAGCCACTCGCTGGAGAATTGTTAATTCTCAGAATACATTTACCCGACACGTACATACCTATACGCGTGAGATCGCCCTACTCGTAGAAAGGGCGGTACAGTGTTGAGCGACCATGTGTACGTGTGGGGTAAATGTATTCTGAGTCAAGCCACTCGCTGGAGAATTGTAAATTCTCAGAATACATTTACCCGACACGTACATACCTATACGCGTGAGATCGCCCTACTCGTAGAAAGGGCGGTACAGTGTTGAGCGACCATGTGTACGTGTGGGGTAAATGTATTCTGAGTCAAGCCACTCGCTGGAGAATTGTTAATTCTCAGAATACATTTACCCGACACGTACATACCTATACGCGTGAGATCGCCCTACTCGTAGAAAGGGCGGTACAGTGTTGAGCGACCATGTGTACGTGTGGGGTAAATGTATTCTGAGTCAAGCCACTCGCTGGAGAATTGTAAATTCTCAGAATACATTTACCCGACACGTACATATACAGGTGAGATCGCCCTACTCGTACAAAGGGCGGTACAGTGTGGAGCGACCATGTGTACGTGTGGGGTAAATGTATCCTGAGTCAAGCCACTCGCTGGAGAATTGCAAATTCTCAGAATACATTTACCCGACACATACATATACACGTGAGATCGCCCTACTCGTACAAAGGGCGGTACAGTGTGGAGCGACCATGTGTACGTGTGGGGTAAATGTATTCTGAGTCAAGCCACTCGCTGGAGAATTGTAAATTCTCAGAATACATTTACGTGACACGTACAGATACGCGTGAGATCGCCCCACTCGTACAAAGGGCGCTACAGTACTGAGCGAGAATGTGTACGTGTCGGATAAATGTATTCTGAGTGAAGCCACTCTCTGGAGAATTGTAAATTCTCAGAATACATTTACGTGACACGTACAGATACACGTGACATCGCCCTACTCGTACAGATCGGGCTACAGTACCGAACAATAATGTGTACGTGTCGCTCGGACGTGTACGGATCGGATCGGATGTTTTTCGCTCGCTCGGATGTTTTGTTGTTTTGGGTCTGATTGTTTCAGGTCTGCACGTTTCACTGTTTTGTTGTTTTGGGTCTGATTGTTTCAGGTCTGGCCCCTTTTAGGTTCGGTCCTTTCAGGACTGATCCTGTAAGGTTTTGGTCCTTTCATGTCTGGTCCTTTCAGCTATGGGCCTTTCAGGTCTGATCATATTGGTTGATTGGACCCATTTAGGTCTGCTGACATCCAACAGCCCCCCCACTGTACACATCCCTGTTAAATTCCAGCTGCCCCCCCCCCCTCCCCCTCTAGGTCTATTCTCTTGCTGCTGCTGATGTTTGGCACCCCCCCCCCCCCCTGCAATTGTGTGGTGCAGACCTGTGTGTCAACGTTCCGCCTCCCCCCTTTGCAATTGTGTGGTGCAGACCTTAGCCGAAGAGTCCTCAGTTTCGAGTACCCATATGCTATTGATACGGACATCCACTCTTTGACATTTACCTATACATGTACAATATACAGTGCGTGACATGTCCCTTGGGTTGGTGACGGTAAGCGTCCTGCAACGAGGGCAACGGCCTAGACCAGTCAATGCAGCGGCTCTGTGTCTGGCATAGCACCAGGAAATGAGATCAATATGCAACTAGTGATGGCAATTTTGACGTTTTTCATTTTTAGGTAGGTAGGTTAGGTAAAACTGGTCACAAAGAAGCCTTAGGTAGGTTAGGTTAGGTAAGCTAGATCTTGCTGCTAGGTAGGTAGGTAATCGGTCAAATTCTTTAGGTTATAGGTAGGTAATTTAGGTAACTCCAAGTGCATGCATGTAGTGTAAACCTCCGAGTAGTGCTTGCCAGCACTATGCATTCAGCTTATCTTTACCCTGGACAGTGTTAGAGGAGGTTTTAAGAGTCTTAACTTTAAACTTTGAAAGTGCGCACCAAATCCAAAATGCAATAATCAAGCTTGTCCACATGTAACAGTGATTTCAGGCGTGCGTGCGTGCGTGACGGTGAGCGCGTGCCGGTGAGTGCGTGCGTGCGTCCGTGCGTTGGTGCTTGCTTGCGTGTGTGTGTGTGTGTGCGTGCCTGCCCTGCCTGCCCTGCCTGTTCGCGTGCGTGCGTGCGTGCGTGCGTGCGTGCGTGCGTGCGTGCGTGCGTGCGTGCGTGCGTGCGTGCGTGCGTGCGTGCGTGCGTGCGTGCGTGCGTGCGTGCGTGCGTGCGTGCGTGCGTGCGTGCGTGCGTGCGTGCGTGCGTGCGTGCGTGCGTGCGTGCGTGCGTGCGTGCGTGCGTGCGTGCGTGCGTTTGAAGTTCCTTGGTTGTTTGCCGTTAACATCCAGTGCGTGAAAACACCTCTTATTAATTAATGAGTGTAAGCAGTGCGTACGCTAATGTGCACTTCTTGCTGTATGCGCACAATTCAAATACGGAAAATTTTATAGCGTAGCCTACATATTCTAAGAATCACAATCAAATCAGAATCCCCCGTCACAAAATCCTGGATCCGTCACTGATATACTTCACACTTTCTGCAGCACTAATAGGGTGAGGGCGGGAAAAGCTAAACCATTGTACCATTGTACGGACCTAGCCAAAGCCTAAGCCTAAGCCTAAGCCCAAGCCTAAGCCTAAGCCTAAGCAAAAGCCTAAGCCTGAGCCTAAGCCTAAGCAAAGCCTAAAACTAAGAAAATCTTACCTTTTGGGCAGCTGTAGTGTTAGCAAACCATTGTACGGGTGTCCATAAGCCTAAGAAATGCCTAAGCCCAAGCCTAAGCAGTGCATAAGCCTAAGCCTACGCGAGGCATGAGCCTAAGCCTAAGCAAAGCCTAAGCCTAAGCCTAAGCGACTCGCAAGCCTAAGAAAATAGGTCTGTACAATTGTACAATGGTACAATGGATTAGCTTTTGCCGTGAGGGCAGATGTTTCAATCTGGGCGAATCCAGAGTACTTGGAGGCGGCAGTATTGCAGGCTTTATGTGAGGCTACAGTGAGTTGAATACACATCATTTTTTAAAGCGGACGCCCCGAATCACTGAAATGATTGTTCTTCCTATGAAGATCGCCCCTCTGAGCTGAGGCTGTATATTACTGTACAACCTATGTATACCATGTTAAGTTTGAGGGAATGATGTCTCGAGTCCAAACCCCGCCCACACACTGATTCAGTAGGTGTTCTTGAGTAGCATTCTTAAAGTAAAACGATTCAGTTTCTGTAGACTACATAGAAGGACTACAATGTATTCAAGGCTACGAATATCTCGACACAGACGCAGCTGACAAAGAAATAATATTCTTGCTAACGACAACAACCAGGCAAATCGACCGCCGGAAGCGAAAACAACGGCCACGTTCGCCTACTGTATGTGCAAATGCTTCTGTTTGCACATACCATTTTTTGGCTCCATGAATTTTAGCTTAGGTAGGTAACCTAGTAGGTAACGGCAAAATCTAGGTAGGTAGGTTAGGTACAGGTAGCTCGAATTTCGCGCTAGGTAGGTTAGGTTAGGTTACCTAGGCCGAAAAAAGGCTAGGTAACCTACTAGGTAGGTAACCTAGCTAGGTAGGTTGCCATCACTATATGCAACCCCTTCAAATACCTTTTATCCTGGGCGATGGTCACGAAAGCTGTGCGGCCAGTGTCTGTGCTGTTTTTGCTTTCCTATTGTAAAGTCTGGGGATGTAAGGAGCTTCCTTTATGCAACCAATCGTCCTGCGATGCAATTCCTACTAGACGTGGAGATGGTGCTATACCTATTTTTATGGCAAGGCCTCAATTTTACTGTCCTGACTCTCTTTTCGTAGTGATGTACTGTGGATGAACACAAAGTAGCTTCTTCCCTCTCTTAATTTGTCGACCCCACAACTTTATGCAGAGCCGTTCAGTGCAGGCTTTTCGGTAAGACCTGAGAAACACTTCTGGCATTTCAGCTTCCATGTAATTGATGCAATGAATTTTATAGCACTCCCAGATATCCGTTGAGCCAGAGATGGGACGAAACGTTTTTCTAAAACGGGAAAGAGAAGTTCTGACAGTGTTTCTACTGATATTTTCACCAACCGTACAGACTGCTACAGAAACGCGTGAATCCCGTCCAGCCACCCCCCCCCGCTCCGCCTCAAACGCGCTAACACCACCACCCCCCTTCCTGCCCTTCGCCGCAACACCACACTGCTCACCACTACTCTAGATCACAGTTAGTTTGACACTAGTCCGCTGCAGGGGCGCGTAACGCAAACGGCCTCGGCGCTGCGCGCCTCGTCTCGTTTGCGCTCGGCGCTTCGCCTCTCGCCCTTACGCGACAGCTGCGCGGGCGGACGGGCGGGAACGGAGCGAAGGAGCCGGGACGCGTTGCCCTCCTTCGCCGCCGCTGACGATGAACATGCACCCAGACCCCTGCCCGAGTACCACCTGAAGCAGGCATGTTACTAATACTGACTAGTATCTAGCCACACGTCAGCAGGCCTTATGTACCGGTTGTTTAACACAAGGAACAACGGCTGACGACAACAGTCCTATGTAGCAGGTTCGAAAATAAATTGGACTCACCTAGCAAATCGGGTCATTCGCAAGTCGTCAATCCTCCTGACTGCGCGTCCGTCGCCAATGCCTCCACATGGTGCTCACTTGATTGATGCAGGCGCCGACGACGCGCTGTGCCACCGCCTTGCTTAATTCGGCACCGACCACTTTGGCTATGTACACAAGAATTTCTACAATCATCTTCTTGTCTTCTCGCTTTGTCAGTGGCTAGTGAACGTCACGTTACCGGAATGGCGCCGTTTGTACAGAGCGTGCGCGCTCCCATAGCAAAAGGAATCTCATAAAAGCAACGTCTCAGACTCGGCCGGACAGACGCTCCCGTACTCACTGTGCCACCGTGCGTCCTCACTCATCCGAAACGATCACCCGTGCGCCGACCTCCACAGATTTAGGCAGGCAAAAAGAGCGATGGGTGAAAGAAAGAATGGCTCACCGGCGAGGCGATGCTACGAGGTGAACAGGATGTGATTGACATGACGGACAAAGCCACGTTGCTCCGACGATAGGATAACGAGAAAACTGCTACTAAAATGAGTCCCACACGCACACTACGATTCCCAAGCACACATTCGCCTTGACAGCTACACATGTGGCCAAGACGTAGAAATGCGCTAACAACAGCAGCAACAACAACAACAACAACAACGGCAAACACACGGGCGGACGCCTATTTGCTCTATTTGTCTCTGCCACATCTAATATGTAAGTGTCAGTTCTATCTATTTTCACAATTTGTAAATCTCACGGACTGTTTCAACAGAACTACGAACAAATTCACTCAGAATACATTTATCCGACACGTACACATTCTCGCTCAGTACTGTAGCGCCCTTTGTACGAGTGGGGCGATCTCACGCGTATATGTACGTGTCGGGTAAATGTGTTCTGAGAATTTACAATTCTCCAGCGAGTGGCTTGACTCAGAATACATTTACCCCACACGTACACATTGTCGCTCCACACTGTAGCGCCCTTTGTACGAGTTGGGCGATCTCACCTGTATATGTACGTGTCGGGTAAATGTATTCTGAGAATTTACAATTCTCCAGCGAGTGGCTTGACTCAGAATACATTTACCCCACACGTACACATGGTCGCTCCACACTGTACCGCCCTTTGTACGAGTAGGGCGATCTCACCTGTATATGTACAGTTCCGAGCAGATGTCTCTTGGTGAACAGGGGCGTATGCGCCCGCGGACGCGTTCCTGGGACGCCAGGAACGCTTTTGCGCCCCAACGCTATAAGATGCTCTAGTGGGACAGAGGGGATGAATGCAATCTGGCCAATGAGTGCGCTAGACGAGCCACTCTTCACCACGCGCGCCCGCCCCACTGCGCTGCGCGCGCGGCGCTGCCTGCACCGCCCCCTGGGGCGCTCTCAGGCGCGGAGCGCGATTGGACAGCGCATGGTTCCATAGGCGTCCTCCCATCCTTCCCTTTGCCTATCCTTCAGCGTTGGGGCGCGTTCCGCGCCCAGGGACGCATCCAGGGACGCAAAACCAAGAGACATCTGCCCGGAACTGTACGTGTCGGGTAAATGTATTCTGAGAATTTACAATTCTCCAGCGAGTGGCTTGACTCAGAATACATTTACCCCACACGTACACATGGTCGCTCAACACTGTACCGCCCTTTGTACGAGTAGGGCGATCTCACCTGTATATGTACGTGTCGGGTAAATGTATTCTGAGAATTTACAATTCTCCAGCGAGTGGCTTGACTCAGAATACATTTACCCCACACGTACACATGGTCGCTCCACACTGTACCGCCCTTTGTACGAGTAGGGCGATCTCACCTGTATATGTACGTGTCGGGTAAATGTATTCTGAGAATTTACAATTCTCCAGCGAGTGGCTTGACTCAGAATACATTTACTCCACACGTACACATGGTCGCTCCACACTGTACCGCCCTTTGTACGAGTAGGGCGATCTCACCTGTATATGTACGTGTCGGGTAAATGTATTCTGAGAATTTACAATTCTCCAGCGAGTGGCTTGACTCAGAATACATTTACCCCACACGTACACATGGTCGCTCCACACTGTACCGCCCTTTGTACGAGTAGGGCGATCTCACCTGTATATGTACGTGTCGGGTAAATGTATTCGAGAATTTACAATTCTCCAGCGAGTGGCTTGACTCAGAATACATTTACTCCACACGTACACATGGTCGCTCCACACTGTACCGCCCTTTGTACGAGTAGGGCGATCTCACCTGTATATGTACGTGTCGGGTAAATGTATTCTGAAGAACTTACAATTCTCCAGCGAGTGGCTTGACTCAGAATACATTTACCCCACACGTACACATGGTCGCTCCACACTGTACCGCCCTTTGTACGAGTAGGGCGATCTCACCTGTATATGTACGTGTCGGGTAATGTATTCTGAGAATTTACAATTCTCCAGCGAGTGGCTTGACTCAGAATACATTTACCCCACACGTACACATGGTCGCTCCACACTGTACCCCCCTTTGTACGAGAAGGGCGATCTCACCGGTATATGTACGTGTCGGGTAAATGTATTCTGAGAATTTACAATTCTCCAGCGAGTGGCTTGACTCAGAATACATTTACCCCACACGTACACATGGTCGCTCCACACTGTACCGCCCTTTGTACGAGTAGGGCGATCTCACCTGTATATGTACGTGTCGGGTAAATGTATTCTGAGAATTTACAATTCTCCAGCGAGTGGCTTGACTCAGAATACATTTACCCCACACGTACACATGATCGCTCAACACTGTACCGCCCTTTGTACGAGTAGGGCGATCTCACGCGTATAGGTATGTACGTGTCGGGTAAATGTATTCTGAGAATTGACAATTCTCCAGCGAGTGGCTTGACTCAGAATACATTTACCCCACATGTACACATAGTCGCTCCACACTGTAGCGCCCTTTGTACGAGTAGCGGCACCCTGCCTCCCTTCTCGTCTAGAAACCGGTTAGAGTGGGATGGGTGGGTGAATGGCGGTCCAAAAGAGTGGATAGGTTAGGAGTGGATAGGTTCGGCTTCAACCCACGCATGTTGAGGCAGTGGTCGCGCCACCTCTCTCTCCTCCTTCCTTCTTTGCACGCGACGGCGCAGCCACATCCTGAAGCACGGAAGCACAACAGTCGGCGACGCGCTCTCACTCACTTGCTCACTCACACCCAACAGGGGGCAGACACAAAAGGCAAAAAACAGAAGCAGCGAAGTGGCGAACGAACTGTCGAGACGTACGCATCGACGACAGACAGCACTGGCGCAAATTCCCTAACATGCCAGAGGCTATTGCGTCAGCCTCAACGTGTGCATCTGTTCAAGCACAAGCAAAGTACCTGCGACTGTATCGCGCCTCTTCAACCAGTGGCGGATCCAAGGGGGGACCCACCCCTCTGCCCTCCCCCTCCCGCCGAAATCGGAAAAGTGGTGGAAGGGGCTTACCACTAAGAGAAGAGATGCCTTTCGCATAAAAATGCTTGCAGATGGTCGACAACGTCAATATTATCGCCTGCGGCGTCCAATTTGTGCACTAATTGTCAAAAACAGACTGATTGTGTGTTCAAACCATCGCCAAAACGACTCAGCATCTCTACATTTCAACAGGGTCCCTCTTTCTGCAAGTCCCTTCTCCCTCTGAAAAAATTCTGGATTCTCCGCTGTCTTCAACTCGTGTGCCCACATACATACTAAAAGAGCCCCTTATCGACATTCGATCAATCGACTTATCGATCAATATTTTTTCGAGATATCGTCAATCCTGCAACAGGGAACAACAGCTCCAACAGGTTTTCGCCCATTGTAAGTGCAATTTTTAGGCATATTTTCTCACGCGTTTGTTAATCATATCCAAAACGTTTGTGCAATTTAGAATCAGTCTTCATCTTGAACAACCAGACATGCGGTTCAACCAGGTTTGCAAACTTTTCATTTTTCATAGCTTTTCCAACTTTATTTTACAATGGCAGATGGGGCCTCATGTCCAGGTCCACTGTCTACTCTGCTGCTTCCAGTCCTACTACAGTGGTTGGCCATTGCCATACATGCATACCTGTAACCGGGTCTGGAAGAGAGGGGGAGGGGTAAACGGCCAAATTCTGGGGGATGTCTGGACTCTGGACCAAAAAGTGGGGGGTAGCCGGCCATTTTTTCAGTTGTACTGGTACTTTTTTGTCAAAAATGGGTATAAATGGGGTGTAAACAGTGTTATTTAGCTGTTCTATGGTCATATATAACACTGAAAATCACTGAAATACACCAACATTTACTCACTTATGAGTTTGGACTGGAGTGAAACTCCCTTGGGAAAATTCTGGGTGGTGGGGGGGGGGGGTTGGAAAAATTCTGCGGGGCCCCCAACCCCCCCCCCCAGTTACAGGTATGATCGCATGTTCCGCCTCAAGGATTGGGACTACTACATGGGCAGTCAATTTGTCTGGATGCTTTTGGAAATCGGTAACCAGACCACTCGCGTATGCAACTGATCCACAGGGCTCCTGATCAGGGCCCCCCTGCGGGCCATACCTGCAGCCGGGTCTGGAAGAGTGGGGGGGGGGGTAAACGGCGGAACTCTGTGGGGTGGAGCAAAAAGTGGGGGTAGCTGGCCATTCTTTGAGTTATACTGGTAATTTTTGGTCAAAAATGGGTATCTAAACAGTGTTATTTAGCTGTTTTATGGTCACATAACATGAAAAGCACTGAAATACACCAACATTTACTCACTTTTATCATTTTAGACAGAGTAAAAATCACTTGGGAAAAGTCTGGGGGGTTTGGGGGTGTTGAAACCCCCCAGTTACAGGTAGAGTTGTTAAGGTGTTTTTCAACTGGTTTTATTTTAAAAAAGTTCGGTCTTTTTTTAAAAAAACCTGGCTCTCGGGTTTTTTTTCTGTGAAAAATCCTCTTTTTTCATTTCTTGGTTACTTTTTGCTACTTTTGTGAATAATACGCCAATGTTTGTTTGTAACATGACGCCCATTGCACAAATATTAGTGAAAAGTCGACAAAGTGTTCAAGTGTCTTCACTGCAGCTGGCGATTGGCCAAAACTATGCGCCACATGCATGTGAGATCTTGACACGCACAAGTTCCGCTGTAAATAACGAGCTGAACTGCTACGTCGTTGAATGCTGACCATGGCCCACATCGTATGTGTTGTACATGGTGTACATGTACATGGTGCACTCTGGTTTATGCTCCTCAAAGCTTGTTTTGAAAGCTTATGAGTATGAAATCATGCAAGAGTGCTCCTACTGTGCCTACTTATACGTCATAAACACGTTAGAATACACTCTACTTTGTCCAGATTACGTTCTGAGGTGACTTTGAAAAAGTTCAAAATAAAACGTACTTTTTTAAAATAAAACGGTTTTATTTAAAAAAAAACCACCCGAGTTTCCCATTTGGTTTTTTTTACAACTCTAGTTACAGGTATGCTGCGGGCAGCCAATTCTTGTCACGGTAGGGCCCGAAACAAGAATTGCCTCTGTCAGACGGGAATTAATTTAATTTAGTTTGTTATTTAAAAAAATCAGGATGCAGATATATTGCGCCAAAACTGTACACGCGCTCCCATTATAAAAGCGCGGTGTGGCACCCCCCCCCCCCCCTTGAACCGGACCGATCTCGACTCGGCTCCGCGCTAGTCACGGATTAGACATACTCCTGCAGAGATGAGCATGGGCCTGGAAATCCCGGCCCGGCCCGGCCAAATCGGTAAAAATCCGGCCCAGGCCCGCAAATTTCTATGGAATTTTCGCCCAAAAACGAGGCAGGCCCGGCCCGCCCCTGGAAAATCAGGCCCAGTACCCGCCCATGATCATCTCATTCTCTATACGCCTGGTCATGTCGAGCTCGTTGACGCGCATTCCGTAAACGTGCTCGTGCTTGAGGTGGCGCAGCAGCTTCTCGATTGAACGACACGGCTGCGGCCACGGCGCGGTCTTGTTGAAGTCGGCGTCGAGCAGCGGGCCGCGGACGCGCCAGTCGCTCCAGAAGGCGGCGTCCACGAGCGCGCGCTCCTCCGGCGTGTCCGCCACCACGCGGACGTTGCCCGTGATGCCCTCACACGGCAACACGAACCCCTCAATGCGTTCCGAGCCGGGCGACATGCTCAAAGCCTGCAGTGCAGCACCCTCAGTCCCTTCTCGCAGAGAAACCCGATTGACCCATTACAGTAAAGCAAGGAAACGCGTTATGGCGCATTCAATGCCCCAGAAGAAGGCGGTTCATTTGCGCCATAACGCGTCGAAATCCGTTCAGGCAATCAAAAGTTATCGA
Source organism: Paralinhomoeus sp. GSCO2_6 (assembly GCA_030248085.1). NCBI lineage: Eukaryota > Metazoa > Nematoda > Chromadorea > Monhysterida > Linhomoeidae > Paralinhomoeus > Paralinhomoeus sp. GSCO2_6. Next base: position 9,515 of record JASAMY010001687.1, on the reverse strand, counting down.
AATTTCAAAAACCCGCATTGAGAAGTGGTCACGTATTAGGGTTGTACGCTGACGCGTACACCCTGATTAAGGCATATGCCCCCACTGATTTCTAGCCACTTCCGCATTGCAGCTGATCGACTCCACTTTGAACAAACCATGCATAAAATCCGAACCAAGCACAGCAACAAGTCACATATTCGGCGATTTTTGTGTTCGCTTGCAATGGAAGGAGAATGTGCAGCGAAAATTGCAGCAACTGGAACTGACTGACATTTGCATAGATTGAGTGTGAGAAATTAGCACATGCCCAATGGAACCCCATGCACACGCACGTACGCAGGCACGCATGCACTTGCGTTCGCACACACACATGCACACACCCGCACACGCACGTACGCGTGCATGGACACACGCACGCACGCATGCACGCACGCACGCATGCACGCACGCACCCACGCACGCACGCAGCACTCATGCAAGCATCAGGGCACTACACAAATGTTATACAAACAGTTCATCATTGGGTGGAATGCGGGAAGGGAACAGAGCCAGGACTGTAGTACGTATATGTGCCTCTCGCCTACACATCGACATCACCAAATGTACATCATCAACAACCAACATTTCAAACATTTTAGCAGGGGACCAATTGATTCTGCACGAACTTTAGCTGTGTCAGGTCCATAGAAATGGGCAATGACGACGTCTGAGAGAGATGAGATATGAGTTGATGGACGTTTGCATCGTTTTGGCTTGGTTGAGTGAGATGGCTCGCACAAAAATCGCCAAATATGTGACTTGTTGCTGTCCTGGGTTTGGATTTTATACATGGTTTGTTCAAAGTGGAGTTAATCAGCTGCAATGCGGAAGTGGCTAGAAAATCAGTGTGGGTATATGCCTTAATACCACTTCTTTTCAAACTGGACTTCAACAATAGAGTGTCACATATTCTCCTTTTTGCAGCCCCCTGCAAATTTTTCCTTAATACAGTGTGTTTTCGAAAGATGAAGGGTTTTCTGTAATTCAACACATGCAAGCATGCACGCACGGTGCACACACAAACGCACGCTCGCATGCTCGCACGCACGCACGCACGCACGCACGCTTGCACGCACGCACGCACGCACGCACGCACACAGACGTTCACTGACATAGGTTCACACCCAATGTACCTGTGACTGAATCGAACAAGGCAAAATTGAAGTAAAACAAAGTACCAACAGCCTAGCAGACATACATGCATGCATGCACATGCAGTTGTGCTATATTGCTGCGTCAGAGCATAGTGATGTAAAGTATGCAAATGATCGCCATGACTAGGCGGTCAGCTTTTGTGTTTTTGCCAAAGTGATCGGACCTACCCACATCAAGTTTCGTGCGAAGCAGCCCATTTGTTGGTGTGCGTGCGTGCGTGCACATCTGTAGTGCCATATTGGTTCGTCGGAGCATAGCGGTGTAAAGAAACAAAATGATCTGCACGTGCAGGCGGTCAACTTTTGTGTTTTGGCCAAAGTGATACGAACTACCCATATCGATATTTATCGATTATCCCGGAAGTGAAAATTTTTTGGTGCGTCGGATCGTGTTGACTTCAAGGAATGAAATGTTCTACATCGAAGGGCGATCAACTTTATTATTGATGTTTAGGCCATTCGACCTAACCACATCGACATATCGCCAATTTCCGTTATCGATATAATGGGGGGAGGTATTTTGGTGCGTCCAATTTGGTCCAATTGTTGAAAGTAACACAAGCCATGTCATGGCGACCAACTTCTCCTTTACAGCGAAGCGCTGCGATGTACCGTTAAAGCGCCTATAGGCACAAAATTGGTGGCCCATTTCCAAGAAAATCAATCGATAATCGGATAAAATCGGCAATATCTCGAGATCGGAACACAGTTCGCACAAATCCTTTGGCATGCAACATTGCCATCACTAGCCGGCTACACATAGCAAGTTTCATCGAGATAGGCCCTGGCGTTCGCGAGCGGCGCTCCAAAAACCTGACGGAGAACATGAAAAAAAAAAGCCGCAAAATTGGAACATTTTTGGAACTATTGACCCCTTACAGTAAATCAAGGAAACGCGTTATGGCGCATTCGATGCCCCAGAAGAAGGCGGTTCATTTGCGCCCTAACGCGCCAAAATCCGTTCAGGCAATCAAAAGTTATAGGCGATCGAAAATTCAAAAAGCCGCATTGAGAAGTCGTCACATATTAGGGTTGTACGCTGACGCGTACACCCTGATAAAATCGGCAATTTCTCGAGATCGGAACGCAGTGCACACAAATCCTTTGGCATGCAACATTGAGATCACTAGCCGGCTACACATGCCAACTTTCATCGCGATAGGCCCTGGCGTTCGCGAGCGGCGCTCCAAAAACCTGGCTGAGAACATGAAAAAAAAGCCGCAAAATTGGAACATTTTTGGAACTATTGACCCATACAGTAAAGCAAGGAAACGCGTTATGGCGCATTCAATGCCCCAGAAGAAGGCGGTTCATTTGCGCCATAACGCGTCGAAATCCGTTCAGGCAATCAAAAGTTATCGAAATTTCAAAAACCCGCATTGAGAAGTGGTCACGTATTAGGGTTGTACGCTGACGCGTACACCCTGATTAAGGCATATGCCCCCACTGATTTCTAGCCACTTCCGCATTGCAGCTGATCAACTCCACTTTGAACAAACCATGCATAAAATCCGAACCAAGCACAGCAACAAGTCACATATTCGGCGATTTTTGTGTTCGCTTGCAATGGAAGGAAATGTGCAGCGAAAATTGCAGCAACTGGAACTGACTGACATTTGCATAGATTGAGTGTGAGAAATTAGCACATGCCCAATGGAACCCCATGCACACGCACGTACGCAGGCACGCATGCACTTGCGTTCGCACACACACATGCACACACGCACACGCACGTACGCGTGCATGGACACACGCACGCACGCATGCACGCACGCACGCATGCACGCACGCACCCACGCACGCACGCAGCACTCATGCAAGCATTAGGGCACTACACAAATGTTATACAAACAGTTCATCATTGGGTGGAATGCGGGAAGGGAACGGAGCAGGACTGTAGTACGTATATGTGCCTCTCGCCTACACATCGACATCACCAAATGTACATCATCAACAACCAACATTTCAAACATTTTAGCAGGGGACCAATTGATTCTGCACGAACTTTAGCTGTGTCAGGTCCATAGAAATGGGCAATGACAACGTCTGAGAGAGATGAGATATGAGTTGATGGACGTTTGCATCGTTTTGGCTTGGCTGAGTGAGATGGCTCGCACAAAAATCGCCAAATATGTGACTTGTTGCTGTCCTGGGTTTGGATTTTATACATGGTTTGTTCAAAGTGGAGTTGATCAGCTGCAATGCGGAAGTGGCTAGAAATCAGTGTGGGTATATGCCTTAATACCACTTCTTTTCAAACTGGACTTCAACAATAGAGTGTCACATATTCTCCTTTTTTTGCAGCCCCCTGCAAATTTTTCCTTAATACAGTGTGTTTTCGAAAGATGAAGGGGTTTCTGTAATTCAACACATGCAAGCATGCACGCACGGTGCACACACAAACGCACGCTCGCATGCTCGCACGCACGCACGCACGCACGCACGCACGCTTGCACGCACGCACGCACGCACGCACGCACACAGACGTTCACTGACATAGGTTCACACCCAATGTACCTGTGACTGAATCGAACAAGGCAAAATTGAAGTAAAACAAAGTACCAACAGCCTAGCAGACATACATGCATGCATGCACATGCAGTTGTGCTATATTGCTGCGTCAGAGCATAGTGATGTAAAGTATGCAAATGATCGCCATGACTAGGCGGTCAGCTTTTGTGTTTTTGCCAAAGTGATCGGACCTACCCACATCAAGTTTCGTGCGAAGCAGCCCATTTGTTGGTGTGCGTGCGTGCGTGCACATCTGTAGTGCCATATTGGTTCGTCGGAGCATAGCGGTGTAAAGAAACAAAATGATCTGCACGTGCAGGCGGTCAACTTTTGTGTTTTGGCCAAAGTGATCCGACCTACCCATATCGATATTTATCGATTATCCCGGAAGTGAAAATTTTTTGGTGCGTCGGATCGTGTTGACTTCAAGGAATGAAATGTTCTACATCGAAGGGCGATCAACTTTATTATTGATGTTTAGGCCATTCGACCTAACCACATCGACATATCGCCAATTTCCGTTATCGATATAATGGGGGGAGGTATTTTGGTGCGTCCAATTTGGTCCAATTGTTGAAAGTAACACAAGCCATGTCATGGCGACCAACTTTCTCCTTTACAGCGAAGCGCTGCGATGTACCGTTAAAGCGCCTATAGGGCACAAAATTGGTGGCCCATTTCCAAGAAAATCAATCGATAATCGGATAAAATCGGCAATATCTCGAGATCGGAACGCAGTGCACACAAATCCTTTGGCATGCAACATTGCCATCACTAGCCGGCTACACATAGCAAGTTTCATCGAGATAGGCCCTGGCGTTCGCGAGCGGCGCTCCAAAAACCTGGCGGAGAACATGAAAAAAAAAAGCCGCAAAATTGGAACATTTTTGGAACTATTGACCCCTTACAGTAAATCAAGGAAACGCGTTATGGCGCATTCGATGCCCCAGAAGAAGGCGGTTCATTTGCGCCCTAACGCGCCAAAATCCGTTCAGGCAATCAAAAGTTATAGGCGATCGAAAATTCAAAAAGCCGCATTGAGAAGTCGTCACATATTAGGGTTGTACGCTGACGCGTACACCCTGATAAAATCGGCAATTTCTCGAGATCGGAACGCAGTGCACACAAATCCTTTGGCATGCAACAGTGAGATCACTAGCCGGCTACACATGCCAACTTTCATCGCGATAGGCCCTGGCGTTCGCGAGCGGCGCTCCAAAAACCTGGCTGAGAACATGAAAAAAAAAGCCGCAAAATTGGAACATTTTTGGAACTATTGACCCATTACAGTAAAGCAAGGAAACGCGTTATGGCGCATTCAATGCCCCAGAAGAAGGCGGTTCATTTGCGCCATAACGCGTCGAAATCCGTTCAGGCAATCAAAAGTTATCGAAATTTCAAAAACCCGCATTGAGAAGTGGTCACATATTAGGGTTGTACGCTGACGCGTACACCCTGATTAAGGCATATGCCCCACTGATTTCTAGCCACTTCCGCATTGCAGCTGATCAACTCCACTTTGAACAAACCATGCATAAAATCCGAACCAAGCACAGCAACAAGTCACATATTCGGCGATTTTTGTGTGAGCCATCCCACTCAGTCAAGCCAAAACGCCGCAAACGTCCATCAACTCATATCTCATCTCTCTCAGACGTTGTCATTGCCCATTTCTATGGACCTGACACAGCTAAAGTTCGTGCAGAATCAATTGGTCCCCTGCTAAAATGTTTGAAATGTTGGTTGTTGATGATGTACATTTGGTGATGTCGATGTGTAGGCGAGAGGCACATATACGTACTACAGTCCTGCTCCGTTCCCTTCCCGCATTCCACCCAATGATGAACTGTTTGTATAACATTTGTGTAGTGCCCTAATGCTTGCATGAGTGCTGCGTGCGTGCGTGGGTGCGTGCGTGCATGCGTGCGTGCGTGCATGCGTGCGTGCGTGCATGCGTGCGTGCGTGTGTCCATGCACGCGTACGTGCGTGTGCGTGTGTGCATGTGTGTGTGCGAACGCAAGTGCATGCGTGCCTGCGTACGTGCGTGTGCATGGGGTTCCATTGGGCATGTGCTAATTTCTCACACTCAATCTATGCAAATGTCAGTCAGTTCCAGTTGCTGCAATTTTCGCTGCACATTTCCTTCCATTGCAAGCGAACACAAAAATCGCCGAATATGTGACTTGTTGCTGTGCTTGGTTCGGATTTTATACATGGTTTGTTCAAAGTGGAGTTGATCAGCTGCAATGCGGAAGTGGCTAGAAATCAGTGGGGGTATATGCCTTAATACCACTTCTTTTCAAACTGGACTTCAACAATAGAGTGTCACATATTCTCCTTTTTTTGCAGCCCCTGCAAATTTTTCCTTAATGTATTGTAGGTGTACAGTACGTACGTACTCAAGTTGGCTCTTTCACCCAGTTGTGAGTGCAAGTGGGTGGGGGAGCGTGGCGACGAACCAAGTGGGCAGTCGTTGGGCGAGTAGGGAGCAGAGTCGCTGAATGGCCGGCCAGAGCGCGGGGCAGACGGCGTCGGTGTAGAGGCTGAGTGCGAACTGCGTCAGCGTCGCCGAGTGGGCGGGCACGCGCGCCAGGAAGGCGTCGATCGCGCGCGCCGTCGCCTCCGCGTCCGACGACGACCGCCACTGCCGGCGCGACACACGCGTCTCGACGCCGCGCGTAGTGCACAGCCGCAGATCCACCTCCTAAAAGCACCCCCAGGCGTCCTGCGTCTTGAAATTCACCTGACGCTCTGCGTCGTGCGAGCATCAAATTTTCGAAATCATGTGATGACCACATTCTGTGATTACGTCATCTAACGGCAGAGGGCAGCTGGCCCACGGCCTCGTTTTGAAATCCGTTGCAAGCGAAACCCACAATCCCACACAATATGATGAACGAACGTACAACAACCGACTTACTGGTCGACTGTTGTTGAAATGAAGATGTACTATTTGCATTCGATACGTGCTCACACGGTAAGGCGGTCAAACGACAATAATGCAGTCTACAGTGTGCATGTACAGGGTGGGCCTGCCTCGACTCCACCTCTTTGTTCAAGTTTATCTCCGGGGTGGATGAAGCGATTTTGATGAAATTTTAAACACATGTAGCAGTCAATCTAACTCAGACTTCCACCAAGTTTCAGCTAGATCTATTACGTTTTGCAAAAGTAATGCACGAAACAATTTGTATATGATTAAATCTGTGTTTTCAAAGAACTGTAGTGTTTTTTGAAACAAAACATTTTTTTGCGCGAGTATATCGCGGGCGGAAATTTTTTTTGGAACAGAACGTTTACATTTTACTACGATTTTAAAAAGTGGACAATCAAGCTAAAGTTATTCGTCAATTCAAAGTTGAGTTCCAACGACAAAAGCGCCAGCACAGAACACTGTCTTAGCGACCGTAAAGCGCTTCCAAGAGACTGGCGCAGTTGATAAATGCTAATCGCCCTCATCCGATGCCAAAGCCAGTCAGGACTGCATCAACGAAAGAACGCGTTTTGCGTGCGATTGAGAAATCGCCAGAGCAGTCGACACAAAGCCAGTCACCAGAGAATGTACATATTTTGTCGTATACAAATTGTTTCGTGCGTAACTTTTGAACAACGTAATCGATCTAGCTGAAACATGGTGGAAGTCTAAGTTAGATTGACTGCTACACGTGATTAAAATTTCATTAAAATCGCTTCATCCACCCCGGAGATATGAGTACTTGAACAAAGAGATGGAGTCGAGGCTGGCCCACCCTGTACAGCAATACCGAGTTGGTGCTACGCAAAATCGGGCGCTCACGACGAATGGCGGAGAGGAGTGGTCCATCGCTGGCACGTGCTCGCCCCAGCTGTAGAGGAGCGCCGTGGCCCGCTGGCAGAGTTGCTCCATGCCGGCGGTGCGGTCCAAGATGCCGCTCCAGCGTCGACTGACCAGACGTCCCATGGCCAGCTCTCTGCAGCTCAGCTGAGGCGCCACCACGCCCAGTAGCACGTACTCTGACACGTTGTTCATCTAGACACGCGGCAGAGACGTCCATGCAAATGGCTTGAATGACTTTTATTATCTCGGAGCGAAAGTACCCCCCCCCCTTGTCGCCTTGTCCGTCCCGCGGCAGCGACAGCGATGGCCAACCAATCAAAGCCGGATATAACGTGCGCATCCGGCTGCCGCGTGCGCTCCGTCACGATGAATGGCGCGTTTGCTTGTGAGTCAACAGAGCTCTCGCATCAAGTGAAATATGCACGCCGTCTGCACCTGACAAACTGGAGGCTCATTCGCATTGCACGCGTCGCCAGGAGGCCGTTCTCACATAACGTGCGTCACGGTGCAGCGCGAGCACCATGGCACCTCTTCCAGAAATTTTGATCTACTGAAACCAGGGAATAGTGAACGGTGGCAGACGTTGCCAATCTCATAGGTCTGTTCCAGTCCCACTCATCCTGTTGAGAGCAGTGCCTATCGAGCACTGTCCAGAGAAGCAAAAAACAATGCGAAAAAGCCAAAAAGGACCCACCGTTGAGAATCCACTTCACTTTCAGGCCAGCCGGTGGTTGTTGCGAACGCTTGCAAGTTGCAATGCCAATCGAATCCGAGTGACTAAACGTCCAGCCACATGTGAGGCGATTGCCGGTTGCCGTTATGCTCAGCGTGTTGCACGCTCGCTTTCCCTGCGGCGCCCAGTGGGTGGGGAGTGGCGGACTGGTCTGACTGGACTGCAGCTGGGCGTTGGGCCCCACTCACAGCGCGATTGCCTTTCATAGGTACGACTGATAGCATCTTTGTGGTATTCCCAAACACCGGGCGCCGGTGGGTGAAGTATTCTCACAAATGAACCCCGTGAACCCGACTCATTTCCACTGGCGCACGTATTACAACGCAAGTACAGGGTGTCCCGACCTCCTGTCGCACGTTTTGTCAAAGCACAACTCAGGTTTTGGTGAACAATTCTAATCTGCAGTAACGCTCTCATAACAGCAATCGCCTACATTCCACTACTCTTCAATCGCAATTATTGGACACACACATATACGTAGCCAATTCAAATGGTTGTGGTTTTAGAGCGAATTCAGTCTTGCCTTTGGACTACGACGTAACGTAACCGTGAGATGCGTTAACACTTCACTACTAGAAGAAAATCAACTTTTCACTATTCCATTACGGTACTTTGGGTATCTTTACGGTACTTAATGAATTAAAAGCTGATTACGATAAAGCTATGGTGGGAGAGTGCTCAGAAAACAGTAGCTATGGAGACGGCATGTAGGTATTCAGGCAAAAAAACTGTTTCCACATGCTGACACCACGCATGTCGAACCTGTTGTTGGCTCGGTTCGTTCCGTTTGTATGTTCACATTCCAAACGAATCGAAACGCGCCGCACGCCAACCTCTTGAACAGGACGCCAACCAAGGAAGCTGGCGCGACGCAGAGCATGAGCCCTGGGCTGCTGGCTGCGTCCTCACTCGAGCGATCGGCAGCGAGCGACAACATGTGGAGCACACAAAGGCTTCTCGTACTTCTCCGCTTCATGCCTCCCGAACAGCAAATTTCCACCTTTGCCTTGCCCCAAGCCCAGGATGAGAGAGGAGGAGGAGGGTTGGGGCGAGGTCGAGGCGAGGTTTGTTGCGTGCAAGTCGATGCAGCACGTCGAGCACAGCGGACTCTGAAAATCGAACTGGCGCGCGTGGTTCGCAAAGATTTCGATGGGTTGCGAGCAAATGCACTTCATAGGTCGCCGCGTTGACTTGGCAGCTCTGTTCGGTGCAGAAGTAAAATTCGGCGTTTTTATTTCGGCTGCCACAGTTGGAGCACGCGCGTTGAGGGGACGTTTG
>JASAMY010002086.1:0-26096 GCA_030248085.1 Paralinhomoeus sp. GSCO2_6 | reverse complement strand
GCTGCGGTTTTCCTTTAGTCGGAGGAGCAATGCTGAACTACGTCCGCGTTCACATCTTTACATTCTTTGTTGTAGTGGGAGCGTTTATGGGCTCCTTGTTTATCTTACTGCCATGTTTACCACTGGCGTACTTTCACCCGAGGGACGGTCTTCACCGAAATTCTCTAAGTTGTCCATTGGTACGCACGACTAAATTTAAAAACAAGATCCGTCGAACAAAAAAAAGTGCCGACCCTCCGTGAATGCTCTTTCGCCGGTGCGGCGACTTCCTTATGGGTTTCTACATGACGATGCCGGCTGGCTTGCTGCACTTTGTAATGGGCACCGAGTTCTACGTGTCCGGTGACGCGATCGACCCTTCCGAGCCCGCCATCGTCGTCATGAACCATCCCACTCGGCTCGACTGGATGTACTGGTACACGGCGCTGGCCAAGATCCACCCTCAGCTGCTGCTCTCGGAGAAGATTGTGCTCAAAGACACGCTCAAGAGGCTGCCCGGCGCCGGCTGGGCCATGTCCTGCGCCGGCTACGTCTTCCTCAGACGGTACGCGCACCGAAATGACGACTGTCGTCGACACACCGAACTAACTCCTCTCGCTCGGGCCCGCACAGCAAGTGGGAGGAGGATGAGAGGGCGCTGAGCGAGGCGACGCGCTACTTCCGCCGCATGGGCCTGCCGTATCAGCTGCTGCTCTTCCCAGAGGGCACAACCCTCGACTGGGACACGCTGGAGAAGAGCGACCAGTTCGCGCTCAAGCACCGCCTTCCCCGCTACAAGCGCGTGCTCCATCCAAGGACCACGGGGTGATGCGGCCAGTGTCTAGTCGGACCCAACAACTCACGCAACCGTAGCTACGCGCCGCGAGAGACGTGACACGTTATTGATAAATTCAGTATACAAAGCGGTACAACAACAATGACCAAGGGCGCGTCCTTTAGGTTCGTGCACTTGTTGTGGGAGATGCGGCGCGAGGACTACTTGGGCGCCGTGTACGACGTCACGGTCGCGTACCCAGACGGCGCCGTGCAGTACGAGACGGATCTGATGGCGGGACGGATTCCCAAGTCCGTCGCCTTCCACGTGAAGAGGCACGGCGCCCACGAGCTATTCCAAGGTCTCCAGGAGCACGCCACCGATGAGGATGTCAAGGTGCGTCTCGTGTCTGCCTTGGCTGGGAACGAACGAAATTGGCAGTAGTTGTCAGGAGCGCGCGACGTCCTGGCTCAACGCCTGCTGGGCCGTCAAGGAAGGCCTACTGCAAGACTTCGCCGCCTCAGACAAGGACGGCGCGCCCCACGGGCGCTACATCAAGCCGCACGCCCAGACAAATGTGTTGGCCGTGCGCTGGACGGGCGCGCGATTCGCCTTCCTGTTCTTCGGAATGCTCTTCTGGGTCGCCGTCATCGGCAGCTGCTTTCTACTCACCCTGCTCAACTTTTGGGCCAAGCTGGTCGCGATGCTGGGCGTCGTCGTCTACCTCTACTTGGCCTACGCGCACGGCGGCATCGACCTGTTCGCCCTGAAGCGCGCTCTGGAATTGCAAGAGAGACGTCGGCCAGACTGAACCTAACCCCTATGAAGGCGCTTCTCGTTGGCCGAGTCACGATCTCTCTCGACCTTTCGCTCGTTTAGAAAGATCATCCACTCAGTTCAGTACGCTACTTGTCTCCTAGCATACTTTGCTGTTGAGCTTCCGAGTCTGTTGAACGATGGCGTGCGAACTAGAGCAGCGTTACGCTAGTGTCAGGTGGATTTGCGACCCTTGTAGTAGAGTCGTGCTGTGTTCTGATCGTGGTGTTGGTTGTTGAAGAGCGCATCCGCTGCAGTGGTCGTGTTTTCGTGGAAACTAGTGGAACAGACTGCAACAGAATTACAGACTGCTGTACAACAACAACACCTTTCGTATTGCGGATGGAAATGGCTGGGCGAAAGGTAGTCGTTGCGCCTGAAGTGGGTGGGTGGCGGCGCGTGTGCACAGCGCGTGTTCACGCGTCGCATCAATTGTTCTTTCGGCACTTGAGTAGTACGTAGTAGACGACGCGGTGTATTTATTTTATTTATTTATTTATTTCCAACAGGCACGCACACACTGTACACCACGAAGAACACGATGACACCTCGACGCGATACAATGAACAGTGTGTTGCGACGCATCGTACATGCCACTGGAGGGCTAGGCTACGCCAAGCGAAGGCGATTGTCGTCGTCGGAGAGGGGTACCCTGTTGTCGTCCTGGGCACCTTGGACTCGCACAAGCGCTTCACTGCCGTCGCGATGGGGGCACTGGTCTGGGCATCATGGTGGTGTCGTCCTGAACGGTCTGCTTGGTGTCATTCGACAGTGGACGACTCCGGTCTCTGAGATGCGTGCTGCTCTCTACTAACACGGCTGAGCATGATGATAGTACTAACTACCACCCTTCAAGGGCCTCCGCCGTCGGGCAGAGTGGGCTTCAGACATCCAAGAGCTGCACATGGCACTGACCGGCGCCTCATTCACGGCCGCTGCAACGTTGGCGCTGCAGAAATGGCGGCAACGCGGCTTCAACATATTCACCGACTACGTCGACGCCACCTATGTCAGCGGCGCCCATGACTCTTGAACGCTCAGTGCTTGTATGATGCGTAACGTTAAATGCACGATGCACATAGAGTGCGAAACAAACCTGGGTGCACGCAGTCATAAATTTTGGGTGCACCCATTCATAAATCTGAAGGGTGCACTCATTAATAAATCGGGGTGCACGCGTTCATAAATCGGGGTGCACTCATTCAGTAATCGGGGTGCACGCATTCAGTAATTTGGGTGCACGCATTAATTAGTTACCATTTTAGAGCCTAACCCTTAAATAACTTTGCACGTCTGCGTCTGTTCAGAGGCTAGATTGGCGTGACGAATCGCAGCTCGTGCCTGTTTGTTTGCCGATTTCCATCGTTGGTACGCAGCGACAGTGCGACTGACTAAGTAGCGGGAATGGAGTTGTTTTTGCTTTTGGATGAGTCGGATTACTTCATTCGGCAGTGTTTGTGCGTAATCGAGGTGTTGTGAGGGGGATGTATTGGTCTAAGGCTGTTCAAAGAATTGATGATAGGAATGTTTGCCACATTGTCTCAACTGTGTTTTGAGCAGCAAGGAGAGTATTCCAATCTCGTTGAGCGATGCGATTCGTCCAAGAGATATTGGGTAGGTTGAAATGGCCCACGCAAATGGCTTGCCTGCGTTACAAACAGCACTTTTTAAGTACTGTACTGTCGCGGTTTGCGGGGGTTATGGTAGACGAAGACGAGTCGCAGCGAACACTTACCTACACGCGTGCATCAAGCGCTATGCATTTAAAGTCATCATTCGCTACAAACGTATGCACAGGGGAAGCAGGGATACTCTTGGGGACAAGGACAAGGGAGCCACCACGACACCACAAGGAGCAATGTATTGCATTTACCTTTTGCATTTTCAATATTTGAATACCTTATACCTAGACTGAAACTGTTATAAATAATGTCGGATTTAGCGAGCGCGATGACGCGAACAGTTGGTGCACAGAATGAGTTGCTAAACGTCGTTCTCCAAAGCGACGTTTGCGTTTATTGTACGAATACGGACAAATACGACCAACCACCAATACAAAAAGACATTGCCGTATATGTATCTATCAAAAGAGCGACGACAGCTGTCGGCTGCGTGGTTGTCTATGAATTCAGTAGTCTCGAAACATCATTCGCGCGAAGAGTTCGAAGAATTCCAGTATCTAAACTGTCGCTGTGTGAATCTTGGGGTACACGGTCAAATTTCGACGGTGTAGCGGCGAGTACCGTCAGCACGCTGACGCCCATCCACAGGCCCAAGATCCCACCCACTGTCGAGAGGACGTCTTGATACAGCATCGCTGGCGATTCAATTATCGACTTGAAATTTAGCTCCTGAAAGTTGCAGCGCGTGCCGCGACGCCGAAACCTCAAGGTCCACAAAAAAACGAGGCACTTCGAAATAGACTTGCACTCTGCCGATGACCTTGCCAGCGTCCTCGTAGCCAAATCCGTCTTCGATCTTGCTGTTCCTGCGCATCCAATTTCGCTTTTGCGTCTCGAAGTAGGACTGTCGCGGCCAGAAGCTCGTCGTGATCTGCAGGCGAGCACGCGCGCACTCCTCTCTCGCCTCCGTCTCCCTCTCTCGTTCTCTACCCACCTTCGTTGTGTAGGCGTGCTCGTCGCACGCTTGCGGACAGGAGACGTTGCACACGCCGTGTATGTTCTTCGCGGTCTGAGAGCCTCTTTCTGTTTGCACGCGCTCGCGCACGCACGCGGCGGTGGAACGCCAGTGGCGTAGCCAAGGGGGGCGGGGAGCTCCCCCCCCCCCCCGAAATTCTCCGAAGCTAAAATTTTTTTTTAACTTGGTACCCTCTGCTGCAAAAGTGCCAATCTGGGCATTTTTCTCAATTTCAATGCAAATAATGATGAAAACGACACTAAAGAGCCAAATTTTTGCCTGCGGCGCATTGTTTTGCAATAAAACCGTGAAAGTTCGTTACCCTGCTCTAACAAATTTGCCTGCGGCGCTATTTTGAGCACGGAAATCGACCGTTTTGACAACATTGCTAACGTTTTGGTGTGAACGTAGTCAGACAAACGAGCGCAAAGCGTGTAAACATATTGGATGAGAGAGTGTCCAAAGCTTCCCCAACCGAAATGGCGCAATGTCCAAAAAATTCGACAGGGTCCCCCCCCCCCGTTGCAAAATTGAGAATTTGGCCGAAATTGGACTCCCCCCCCCCCGAAATCAAGTCCTGCTGGCTACGCCACTGTGGAACGCTCGCACCTGTGAGAGGCACCAGAGCTCGGTTTCGTTCTTGACGCTGCAGGCGGTGGGTGCGACGTCGAGCACGCCCTGACGGACGGACTCCTCGATGTTGAGCCAGCTGCTGACGCGCGCATGCACGCAGCCGCATCTCTCCAGCAACTCCTTCTGGAAACACGTGCGCATGCACGCCTGATTCGTGTAGTTGACCTTGTTAATTTTGCCCTGCGCTTGAAGCTTCGGCCACCTGAACGCCTCCGCGTGACTAGCGCACCACGCTCCAGCCGAGCACAGACTCTCAAGCTCACTCAGAGATCAAATGACCGTGCTTTATGTCGTCGCCGCGGCCTGAAGCCGTGCCGCAGTCCGTGCCGTCGTACGGCCAAGGCGAGCGATGAATCACCAACTCAAAGACGCCACGACTGCATTTACTTGCGACTATATTTGCACGGGGTAGAAACGTCTCAGCGCGTTCTACACCTGCTTGATGGACACGATCGTCAGCTGTCCGGGCGAGACTGTGAACCCTAGGTCGTCCGGTATGGGCGGGTACTCCTCAGGGTGAACCTGCATCTGAAAGAGTTGGCGAGCATTGTTGCACAGCTCCCTATCTCCGTCAAAGCGTTCGGACGCTCGCCCTAAAGCCCAGTCCGCTGGCGACGTTCGGCTGGTATTGGTGAGCTTCGGCGAACAGCGTCAGCTCCAGGCCGAAGTCCGGCCCGGCGAAGCTGGGGAAGTCGTCCTTCATGACGACCATCGTGTAGCAGTTCCCATAGATGGCGTGCGTCCAGCGAGTGAAGTTGCGCGGAGAGCACTGGTTGCCGGCGTACGTGCACTGCAGCAGCATGTCGCCCAGACGGTGGCCGCCGCGTCGCGTGTCCAGCTGCACCGAACGACTATGGCTACCGACTCGGCCGCTACAAATATGGCCGTCACGCTGTTGCCGTCTACTCCCACCTTGTGCGCGTAATAGGCGTGATAGGTCCTGAAGTTCAAGTCGTGTTCTCGGACCATCCCGCCGCCGTGGTCGGGAGAAGGAGAAGGACCGCCGCCTTCGAGCGTCGAGTTGCCGCTTTCTGGACCTCCTCCTCCTCCCTCTTCGGCGTTTGGCGGCTCCCCAGTCGCTCCTGGCCCGCCACCCACAACGCCCCCGCCGCCACCGTCCTCTTCGTCCTGTCTTTTGTTTATCTTCTTTCTCCTGCTCAAGATATCTTCGTCAAGAACAGCGTCCACGACACTGTCGACTGCGTCGAACAGCTCCTCGTCAAAGTCTTCATGCCACGTCGGCTCTTCCTCTTCAGTCATGTCCGCGTTCTGCAGCTCCTGCGCTAATCCCGGCATCTGAACAAGCGCCGACCGGTTCAAAGCAACAGTTACCTATGCCTATAGATTGCTAGACCAGAGGCTGGTGGTGCAAATGTCAGTGATGTGTTGTGCAGCGGCATGGCTAGACGCAGCAATAGTGGCATACATACGTAGGTACCTTCTCATTGAGGTAGTCCATGCGTACGGGGTTGAGGTTGCAGAGGGTGACGGCGGGAAAGCGCGCGTCCTGCGCGTGCTCGATCTTGACGCGCACGTTGATACTGTAGCTGTAGTAGGCCAGGATCGCGTCCTTGATCATGAAGCCACTGAACGTCCAGGCCACCACGATCGCCAGTACCCACGCAGCCTGAAGGTCGGTCACGTGCGCGTCGACGGCGCACGCGGCGCATCTGCTGGCGCTGTCTCACTCTGCCAAAGAAGCTGCCCGACTTGATGACGTTAATGAAGCCATGCGCCGAAGTCGACTCAGCGAAGTTCGTCACGACCAACTCTCGGCTTCGTTTCGCCATGGCTCTACCACTTCAGCATGCACGAGGAAGATTGTGGAGCGGTGGGGAACTGTTTGTGCTTGCGATTTCGATTGTTTTCGCAACCAGCTGTCACAGCCAGCCGACTGCGCGGTGAAATCGAAAGTCTCTAATCGGTAAGTAGAAGTCAACGCGACGAAAAATTGAATGTCGCCCGAGTGCGATGAGCCGAATGATGCGGCGCAAAGTGAAATGGCCATCCGTGGTGCGCCAGTGCGACCGTGACACTCTTGGCCCGCACGCGGAAAAGCAATCAGCGAAATGAGCAAATGAGTTATTGTTGTGTAATAACGTATGCTTGTTGCTTCGAGTGGGCCCCAGAGTGACGCTGACACAGTTTGGTTGCTAGGTGGGGCTGGAGTTCGTGAACGGCTGTGCTGTGTTTCACTCGTGATGACGCGAGTTGACCTTAAGCCAAACATTGAATACGTAGGTTACGTTACATTGAATACGTACGTAGACCAAACACAGTTTGGTCTCGAACATTGAATTTAGAAAGGAGGGTACGGTATGCATACATCGCTTAGCGCCGACACGTTCGTAAGGCGACAGCGACGGCTGCAGGGGCTGGTCTTGCAGCGCCTGACCCCACTGAAGCAAAGAAGAGCCTCGTGTAGACAAAACGGGTGACGTCGATTAGTATACATCACTAAAGAAATAGCACGGCTACATGTGTGTGTGCTGTGCATCCAAACGGGGGCGGATCTAGGATTTTTTTATTGGGGGAGGAGGGCCGCAACTTCAGCCAAAAATGTTAGCTTCCCGTCTGAAAGTTTCGCACGTTCAGCGCCACAAGCGGCATTTTTGCCTGTGAAGTATGACAGCTGCAAGCATTAGCAGCTTTATTCAATTGCGCCGCCGGCAAAAATTGCGGAATTTTTGTGGTGTTTAGAAGCACACTTCACGCGGCGCAAGTTTTTAAATAGCGCCACAGCGACAATTTTTGATGTTGACTTACCATTCCAATCAAATTTATTTATTTCGGCTCAACAAAATGTGCTGCTGGTCAAAATTTTTGGTTTTTTGACATTAGCTCTAAGCATTTGTTTTCCAAAAATGTGGCATGTCTGTAATTCGCGCCGCAGGCGAAAATTTTTGTATGTTAACCACCACATGGTATGTATCTCCAAATTTGACGCAATTTTCCATTTATTTTGGCTCAAAAGAATGAGCAACAGGTGAATGCCGCACGCTGATTTCTTGGGCGATTCCTTGATCTTGCGCTTCATCACTTGAGTGAGTTCAATCAGTAGGTTCAATCAGATGCAACAGCCGAAGACAAAACAAATCTATCGCAGTTGCGATGTGCGGTTGAATTTGAATATTCTTTTCTTGTTCGCACATATAAAAACACGCAATTTAGCGTAGGATACGGTTGTCCGGCTAGGAGTTGTGGATCGCGAACACGCATTGCTCATTGCTCGAGCTGAATCCAAAAAGCGGGGAGATTGATTCGACGAAGCGGGGAAAGCATAAATAAAATGGTTTCCGCTGAGCCGCAAAACTCGGTTGCGGAGGGTTTCGAGGTAATTGCTTTTCTGAATTTTTTCGTAGACCTATAGAAAAAATGTGGCGGTGAAATAACTACAGGAGATGAAGAAGATCCCAGATCTGGAAATCGCCCAGCTCAAATTTCTCGCTGCCCATCACGAACTAGACAGCCACAAGAGAAAACAGGCCTGGGATGATATGATTAAGGTGAACGTCTTCTTTAGTTCTTTGTGTTTTGTTTGTTGTTAGATGAGGAGGTGGTCCGGCAAGGCAATACGCACATGGATGGAAGCCGAATGTAACGTTTGGTTTGGTTTATAATACACGTTTTTTTTGTTCTGAGTGAATCAGCTGCAGTTGGGAGGTGGGCAGATAGAAACCAGAACTTGCGTTTTTATACCCACTCTTCAAACTACCTAGACTTTGACAAGCAGCGTGACAATGCAAAAAACAAGTGAGAACCACCCGTATTCCACTTTCCACGTCGGCAAGTTTCCCCCGCCCGCGTCGCAAGAGTTTCCTTGCGAGCGAGCGACCTAAAAACTTGAAAGACCCACCCAGGCGCTTGAAACACGGTTGTTTACTGATTAATTAAGTATTTTTTAGAAAATCCAGGAGCTGGAAATGGCGCCCTACTACGAAGAAGTCTGCTCGTCCATGGGCCGCCCAGTGGACGAAGCGCTCCTCAAGGTGCGTGCACTGCGCTTTGTGTGGCGCCTTGCCGTGCGTAGGTAAACCAAACCGGTTTTAGGAGCTCAAAGAAAAGAACCGCGAGCAGCTTGAGAAGTTCGAAAAAGACATTGAAGTCGCCGTGGAGAAGGAAGGTGCGGCATTGATACGTAAATTTCTGTTGGCGTAGCGGAAGACCCACTCGCCCCAACAAAACCGGTTTAGGCGAGAGCGAGGTGAGGGCTGCCTGGCTGCGAAAGGCCGAGTACCTCTGTCAGATTGGCGACAAGGACGCCGCCGTGTCGGCACTCCGGTGTGTTGCGTGCAGCTGTGTGAAACGTCACTTGCCCTATGTGAATCGGGAACGGTCCCCATTGGCGGTTCACACAACAATGGATTGGTACGATCGCAAACGGGAAAGCACAGAAGTACCTCTCAGTGCATGCATTCGTCGAGGCTTTTTTTACCAAAGCCGTCAAATTCCAATCGCGCATGTCGGTGTGCGAGTTTGGGCCAAAGCTTTGGGAAAGTGTAGAGGGCAGCGCTCGCTGTAGTCGGTGTTGTAGCGCCCACGTGATGCACAGGTCTCGTTGGCAACCCACCGACCGCACACGTGTACGTCGCGTTCATTTGCTCGAGTGGGGGGGGGGGGTGAATCAGGGTGTACGCGGCAGCGTACAACCCTAATATGTGACAACTTCTTCAATGCGGTTCTTTGAATTTTCAGTCGCTTATAACTCTTGATTGCCTGAACCGATTGTGACGAATGATAGCTCAAAAGAACCGCCTTCTAGACCGGAATCGAATAAGCCATCCCGCGTTTCGGTACTCGAGCGCATTAAGACGAAATGTCCGAAAATGTTCCGAAAAAGTGGTGTTTTTTTTTCCTGTTCTGCACACACTTTTTGGGTCGCCGCTCTGGAACACTGCTGTCGATGTTGACGAAACTTGGCGTGAACACGTGGTATATGATCGCAATTTTGTGCCCCAAGGTAAATTTGTCTAGGTGCTACGGATCTAGAGTTATGGCCGATTTGGTCATTTTTCGAAACATAGTCGTTTTATTTTGGCCAAAACCCGACAAGAGTAAAAGTCGAAAAAAAGCCGAGTAAACCCCCAAATGTTTTTTGATATTCGTGAACAGGGAGAGGTTTTTCGAACGTCAGATTTAATTTAAGTGCTGAATTTCAGCGCTGAATTCCAAAGTTGGGTCTTTCGAAGCCGCCGCACGGAATTGAGATTCCGCCTCAGATTCAGCAGAAAATTAAGCACGGAATTATTATTTCGGTCTTTCGAATATTTGAGATTCAGACGCCGTAATTCCGCTACTGAATTTGTAACGTTATAAAATTCAGTAGGGTTTACCCACTGAAAGTCGACAAAACAAAGATAACAGTGGCCTTGCAGCTGTGCATCAATCGCTCTAAGAGTGGGGGACGTCGAATTCAATGCTCCATTGTTAAACAAGCGCCTCTACTTGTTAATTATAAGCTTTATTTGAGATTTGGTTTTGATTGCAGCAGCGGATTGGTGCCCGCCCCCGACGCCCCCCGCCCCCCGCGCCCCCGCGCCTCCCGCTGGTAGATATTCCCCACGCAAACGGTGATTCAGACCGATTCAGAACCACTCCCAAATTCAGACCTTTCGAAAGACCCGATTTTGGTGCGTCGGAATTCAGTGCTGAAATTCAGCACTGTATTTCAGCGTCGTAATCTGAGGTTCGAAAAACCTCTCCCAGCTTTACAAAGAATGTCTGGGGCGCTTGCATGACATTTGAAATTCTCACCACATAATGAGATATTGGCAACCAAAATTTCGGCAAATCCGACCAAAAAAAGTTTGTGACCTATAGGCGCTTCAACCGTTCGTGATACCGCTGTGCTGTAATGACAAAAGTTATTCGTCCGGACTTGGAATAGGTTACTTTCGACAAATGGGAGCGCTCCGATGCCCGTGTCTCTGTCAGCCCTCTTCGAAAGGCCAATTTTTGGGTGTTTTGTTCCAAAAGTTTGTTAGCTATAGACGCTTCAACCGTTCGTCGCAGAGCTGTGCTGTAATGATGAAAGTTACTCGTCTGGACCTGTAATAGGTCACTTTCGAGAATGGGAGCGCTCCGATTTCCATGTTTTGCAGCTCGACCCTCTTGGCGCACCCCCATTTTGGGCAAAATTTGGAACTATGATCATGCATTATTTTTCATTTCCTGGACGAATTCTGGCGCGTGATAGCTCAAAAGAAGCGCATTTAAAGGGGGAATCGATTAAGTCATAACACGCTTCCATATGCTTGTGCATTACCGAGAAGTTTTTGGAGATGGCAGGACCCACTTTACATAACAAGCTTCTTGGTTCGTCGCCCACTCGCGCCTGCATCAATTGGACGGAAACCTCGCAGGCATCTATGCTCCACATCAAAAAATGAAATCGCCGGAGGGACTCTTGCTACATGCCAGCTATGGTTTACTGGGCACATTCTTCTTTTTACCATGTTCCCTTAATCAAGAGGTCACTGGTTCGAATCCCAGTAACGCCTGCCTGTGCCTTTGCACGTGTCCACTTGGAAAACCCATCAGCGTTGCTTTACTGCAGTGTCTCCAGTCCATTCCACATTTTTTGTCTCTTTTCTAGGTTCTTTTTCCAGAATTTTGGTAATTTTTTGAGCTAGGAAAAATATTTATGGACGAATGCTCGCTACAGCCCCTGATACATGAAAATGACACGTCTGCACACCCGCATGGACGCACGCGCGCGCGCGCACGCACGCACGCACGCACGCACGCACGCACGCACGCACAATGTGTACAGTGGTACACGCTTTTCATAAGCTTTATGGTGCAACACTGAGCATGCGTCCGTTCTGGTCTGCTGCTGTGGGTTTGTATGTGTGTGCGTGCGTGAGTTTTTGATTAACCTTTCTTTTACGAAAAAACACTGTATTAAGGAAAATTTTGCAGGTGGCTGCAAAAAAAGGAGAATATGTGACGCTCCTTTAGGCCCAGTTTGAAAAAACGCGGTATTAAAAGTAGCCACTTCATCAGATGATCAACTTCAGTTTGGACAAACCGTGTATAATCGAACCAAGCGCAGCAACACGTCACATATTCGGCGTTTGTTGTGCGAGCCATCGCACACAGCCACAACACTACCACTATCAATCCACCCTCACAAACTCTTTCATCTCTCTGACGATGCGCATCATTCATTAGGCATCGTATGGATGGACAGGGCACACAGCCAAAGATTCTGCATAAATAATTTCGCTACCCTGCCCATCTTAAATTTTTAATATGTGGCTTGCCCTTACAGTAAGTGATATGCACCATCAATTCACGATCTTGAGTACCAAGTACATTGTATACCCTACATTCAATCTTCTATTCTCGTTCATCTTTGTTCCGCTTCTGTTAGCCTGTGCCTATGGACGGACGGAACTGCCATCTGTAGACGTCCAGTCAAGGATAAGGCCCGCTCTCGTCTCTGAGTCCAAGGAATGAAAGGCCTCGGTCCTCATGCAGCCTGGACTGCCTTTCCAGTGATCCAAGCGAGCACAACAAACGCCGAATATGTGACGTGTTGCTGCGCTTGGTTCGATTATACACGGTTTGTCCAAACTGAAGTTGATCATCTGATGAAGTGGCTACTTTTAATACCGCGTTTTTTCAAACTGGGCCTAAAGGAGCGTCACATATTCTCCTTTTTTTGCAGCCACCTGCAAAATTTTCCTTAATGAAATGTAGTCTGTCATTTTTTGCACGGTCCATTTTTACAGACAGACGTTCGAGAAGACGGTGGGCATCGGCAACCGCATCGACCTGGTCTTCCACCAGATCCGTCTGGGGCTGTTCTACACCGACCACCGCATGGTGCAGGCCAATTTGTCAAAGGCGTCCGACCTGCTAGAGCAGGTGGTACTCGCCCACCCTCCCAATCTGGAAAGCGCAGAGCGAGATGTGAGCCGCATTGCAGGGCGGCGACTGGGACCGGCGCAATCGTCTGAAGGCCTACGAAGGTCTCTACAAACTGTCGGTGCGCGACTTCAAGGCGGCAGCGCGCCTCCTCACCGAGGTGATCCCCAGCTTCAGTAGCTACGAGCTCACCTCCTACAACCGACTCACCGCCTACACCGTGCTCGCCTGCATGCTCGGTGAGTCGCTCCCCCCCCCCTCCCCCCCCCCTCCCCCCTCCCCCACCTCCCTCTGGCGTCCACCTCAACACTTGGCGTTCGCAGCGCTGCCTCGCGCCGACATCGACGCGTCGGTGCGTCGGTGCTCGGAGATCCAGGAGCAGCTGCACGCGACGCCAGCCCTCGGCCTCGTCAAGGACTTCGTCGAGTCCTTCTACGATTGCCGCTACGATCGGTACGCATCTCTGCTACCCATCCCCTCCCCCCTCCCTCTAGCCTCTTTTCCATTGAGGTTCTTTGAGTGCCTGGCTGAGTTGGAAGAGAGCGAGCTGTTGAAGTTCAACCGCTACCTGGGGCCCCACTACGCCTATCTGGCGCGCGCCATGCGCGTCAAGGCCTACGACCAGTTCCTCACGCCCTACAAGACCGTGAGCGCTTCCTTGCACTGCTGGGTGAGCGAGGGCAATCGTCCTGGAGCCTGCTTCCACAGGTGAAGCTGTCGGCGATGGCGAGAGCTTTTGGGCTGAGCGAGGCGTTCCTGGACGAGGAGCTGTATCGCTTCATCGCCGCCGGCCAGCTGCACTGCCGCATCGACGCCGTCCGCCGCATCGTCGAGACCAACCGGCCCGACTCCAAGAACGAGCTCTACCGCAAGCTCATCAGGTGCCCGTCCCGTCCCGTCCCCTCCCCCACCCCCCCCCCCTGCCCACACACCCTCATCATCATCTGGTTTCTTCGCAGAGACGGCGACATCTCGCTGAATCGCATCCAGCAGCTGGCGCGCGTCATCAACGACTGACAAGCGTGCTCCCTGTGATCGCTTTCTCCTCTCTCTCTCTCGCGCGCTTTTGTGTTGTCTAGGAATAAAACCTTTGGCTTGTCCTTTGGCACTGCGGCCTACAGCTATAAGGAATTCGCTCTATCTGGGTGGTCTGTTTGGGCTACTATTCTGGCCTGAATTGTGGCATCGAATCGCATGTAGGTTGACTCGCTGGCGCCGCGTGCGTTATTGGCCGTCGACTGCGAGGCTAATCGGAGCGACAGAGCGGGAGGATGTCGGGGAGGGAGGGCGGCAAGAAGAAGCCGCTCAAGGCGCCCAAGAAGGCCGACAAGGAGATGACCGAGGTCAGTAGTGGCGCGTCACTGATTCGACAGGACCGTTGCTGCTGAGTGCACGGCTGTGTAGGAGGAGGCGGAGTTTAAGAAGAAGCAGCAGGAGGAGAAGAAGAAGCTGCAGGAGCTGAAGGAGAAGGCGACCGGCAAAGGACCCATGGGAGGTGCGCGCTGCTATGTTTGGAACGGCACGTTTGAAGTCCGTTCCGGGCCTAGGAATGTTTAAACTTGCTTCCTGCATGTTTTTGTTGACGCTGTGTAGAGTGCCTGTCCCACGAACTGGACATTCTCTTCAGGCAGCGGCATCAAGAAGTCAGGCAAGAAATAGCAGCGACTCAGATTACTGATTGAGTAACTCCCCGCGCAGTTGGGCGTATTGGTTAGGTAACGTTGTGCTGCGTCTGACTTGAGAAACGTTTTGCTCCATCTTTGCCTCCTCTGGGCGCTAATTGTCTGAAATCTGTGCAGAAGGAACGGAACAGCTGTTGTCACCTGTTGTTGGGTGACATTGTGCATTTTGTGGCTATATCTGGCTCTGAAGTACCGCGCCGCCTGCAGAAGTAGCGGAGGCGTTTAGACAAGGCTGTGGGCGAGGCGTCAATGGCCAATGCTTGGTTGGAGCTGCGGTCGTCTGCGTCTCGTGCAAGTGGCTGGCGAAGCCTGCTCGCTCGCGGGGGCACTGTTAAGGCCGCTCCTTGAACAATCACAAAATAATTGCGGTTCAGATCTGCAGTTCCGACCAACCCTACATTCTATCGCTATTGTCTACATTCACTGACTTACCACTCTCAGTGCAGCGGAGTGCAGAGAGTATTCCGTTCATGTTGTACGCGTGGACGTTATCTGTGCCGGTCGTACAAGTTACGTGGAGTGGAACTGTAGCCTAAAGACGCGTACGTGCCAGCACGTACACATTCATTAGCCGCCTAAGAGATTTATAAACACGGGCTGACGTCACGGTGCTGCTTCTTGTTGACTGTGGTTTGATAGATTGCGAAGTGCTCGTGTAGGGAAGAGACAACATGAATAGTTTGTGCTTTTGACTTCTTTTGTTTGTTCTTTTTTCGTTGTTTGTCTGTTCGTTATGTAGTGTGTCTGTTGTCACTGTCAGTGGGCGTTGCAATAGACCATACATGCCTATTCCGTCTGTTGTTGTACTTTGTTGGCGGTGTCTATCTGCCTTGTGATGGGGCAGCGGCATGGCCTAGTGGCAAAAAACCGGCCTCTTGCGCGCAAGGTCCTGGGTTCGATTCTTGATGGCGCCACTAGATCGAGGACTTCCCTTTCCATGGATTTTCTCGTGCCATCGCTGCCCTAGACTAGATTACAGATGCCGTCCTTCCGAAAGTCTTCCGCTAGTTATACGGCTGTAGACGGGAACACGTCATGGAGATGCGTAGGCTACATGGGCCATTGACAGGCCTCCTAGCGTCGCCCCAAATCCAAAAACAACAACTGCCTTGTGATTTGTGTCTACAAACGTTGGAAAGCAGTGATGGTTCGGCAGCAGATTGGAGAGAAATGGAGAGTTTCGCGGACGCATTCAAGCAGCTGCCACCTTATGGCCAGTACTTGGTGGGGGCTGCAGGCGTCTACGTCTCGTGGAAGTGGCTGCTGAAGCCGGCCCTCCGCTCGCTCGGCTGGGCCGTCCAGGCGGCCCGCGGCACTGAGCCGAAGCTCCACAAGAAGGACTGGGAGAGGGACGTCGTCTACCTCTACCAGTTCCCCAGACCCCGTTACGTGCCCAACCTCTCGCCGTTCTGCCTCAAAGTCGAGGCCTTTCTACGCATCGCCGACATCAAGCACGAGGTTCGTAAGCTCAAAGCATGCTATTGCTGGGCGCTGAGACTTGTAGCAACGCAATCTCCCCCCCCCCCCCCAAGGCAAGAATGTCGGTGAAAGAAGAGGGGTGCTTCTCGCAGGTTGTGGAGACACTGTGGTTGCGTTCGCGCGAGGGCAAGCTTCCGTTCGTGGAGCTGAACGGCGAGCAGCTGCACGACTCCGAGCTCATTGTACGCGACCTCTGCAAGGCGTTCCACAAGGAGACCCTACTGGGCGCCGACGAGCAACAGCGCGCCACGCACACCATGATCCATGCCACCATCGAGAAGGCGTTCATGCCGTTCGTTCGCTTCCTTATTGCACTGCCCCTACTCCTGAAGGCCACCAGTTCCAACGCTGCACACGTGTTGTGGGTGGAGAACCGGGCCTTGTGTTGTTGAATGAATGGGGCCGATTTTACGAATTCGGGGCGGGACCCTGTCGTTGGCCTAGTCGCTCAGTTGAACTCGATGCAGCGGAATGCATATGCAGACAGTGCTCAGCTTTCCTGCTGTACAGTACGCCTGGACGTACGTAGTCTGCGTCAGCCGTGTCCAAGTGACGAGCACCCGCAGCCTAAGACGTGCACGCAGCTTTTGGCAGCACGAGCTCCAGGTGCCGTCGCTCGCTGGCAGGCTCTCCTCGTACACTCGCTACGTCACCTACTTCGACAAGTACATGACGGCCGAGGTCACGGGCGTCTGGTGGATCGACTACTTGCGGCCACTCTTCTTCGACCCTAAGACCGTCAGTGCTCGTGCGAAGCCACCCCCCCCCCCCCCCCCCCCCCCCCTCCTCGAGCCACTCCTGCCTCCTCTCTTGTTTGTAGAGACCGTGTGTCTCCTGCACCCTCTATCCCCCGTCGCCCCCTTTGAGCCTTCATCGTTACTGTGTGTGCGTCGCCTTTGTCTGTCTGCCTGTGCGTCGCTCGTGGCAGCGGGCCGGCCAGCCAGCGAGCGCGCCGCATATACTTTGTGTGTAAAGGCCTCCCCTCCCCCACCCCCCTTCGCCCGTGGGAACGGCCTTTTCCGGTCGTTCCTCACTCTGGCTGTTTCTCGCTTTGCGCGCTCTCGACTTTGTGCCTTTTTGGCGTCGTGAGCGTTTGTTGTGGTGCAGTGTGGTAGCGCGCGCGCGACTGTTGTCGCCTTCGGGCTTCGCCGCGTGGCTAGGTCGTCGCGAGGGAAGGGAAGAGAAGGAAAGAAGAGAGAGAGTGTCGCACGCACGCACGCACGCGCGCCGCGACACTGCGTGGGTTTAAGCCGAAGTTGGACCGGTCTTGAGAGGAGGAGCGCAGTGGAGGAGGGTTGGAGCCGTCAGTCTGGGACTGACCTGAGGTTGGAAGGGGTGCGAGGTTGAGGTACCCGCCCCGTCGCCACCTCAGTCCCTCCTGCCAACTGGCGGCCTGCAGAGGGCTGCCAGTCTCTTCAGTGGTGCCGCGACCAGGCTTCGCACCTACACCGCTTCGTCTGCATCCGGCCGGGCCGGCAGACAAGCTCAAGACCGCCACACGGAGTGTGGGAGAAGAGGAGGGAGAGGTACTGGTGCTCGGTTTCCAGCACCCAGCCTCAGCCTTCCCGATTTCCCTCCTTCTTCTGGCGGAGCTTCCTCTTCCGACGACGGAGAGCAGCAGCAGAGTCGAAGGAGAGTCGCTCAGGCAGAAGGAAGCGCCAGCGACTGAGAAGATGTCGCAGTCAGCAGCAGTCAAGTGCTGGGCCTGCGACGGCGACGCGTCCCTCATGGACGAGGAGTGCAGCACGACCGACTGCAGCAGCAGGGTGTGCGCGAGCTGCCTGTCGACGGACCCCACTGGTGTGGTGTGTCCCGAGTGCCTGCAGAACAGCAGCACGGCGTTGACAGTGCGTGGCGTGGGCGACGACAACGTCAGCGAGAGGAGCGCGGACCGACAGATGCGTCAGCTCATGGAGATGATGCAGAAGGTGTCGTCGGAGATGATGCAGCAGATGTCGGCCGAGGTGCAGAAGGTGGCGGCCAAGGTGGACCAGATGGCGACCGAGCAGGAGGCTCAGAAGGGCACTCTCAGTCGACTGTCTGTCAGCTGGCCGGCCACGCTGCACTTGCAATCTGCCGACACCTCGTCTGCTCCAGCCA
The DNA here is from genome assembly GCA_030248085.1 of Paralinhomoeus sp. GSCO2_6. Lineage (NCBI taxonomy): Eukaryota > Metazoa > Nematoda > Chromadorea > Monhysterida > Linhomoeidae > Paralinhomoeus > Paralinhomoeus sp. GSCO2_6. The sequence continues at coordinate 8,123 of JASAMY010002086.1, read as the reverse complement.
CCGCCCTCCCGCCGACCGCGCCGCTCGCAGGTGCCGCGTCGACCGTCGTCGACAGCAGCGGCGCCGCGCAAGGCGTCCAGCTCGCGCAGCAGCAGCAGCAGCAACAGCAACAGCAGCACGCGCCTCCTCCGTCCAGTGGAGTGACAGCGCCGAGTGGAGTGGTCGCAGCACTGGGACGAGGCGCTGGCGACCGCGGCGAGTCGAGCGCGTGGGTAGCTGGGCCGATGGCCATGGGGCAGGCGCTGGGCGCCGCCGCCAGCTACGCCACCGTCTCGCAGACGCCTCAGTGTGCGCCGCCGCGAGTCTACAGTGGAGCGACGACGACGGGAGATGGCAGAAGCGCCTTCGACGGCGCGCAGGCCAGTGGAGTGGTGTTGGTGGGTGCGCCGATGGGTTTTCCGGCCACCGCGGGTCTGGCGCCAGGCGCTGCCGCAATTCACGCCTCCACTGCGCCGGCGCAGGTCTACGCGCCGATGGGAAACGGCAGTGCGCCGTTGGTGACGACAGCAAGCGTCGACGAGCAGCAGAGAAGCGGAGCGCAAGGAGGAGTCGGTGCTGGTGGGGGCGCGCGACTGTGTGCGAACGCGAACCCGTTCGTGCCGGTCGGCGCGAGCGCGCCGGGCGTCTGGGACGCGCCGCCGCCGCTGCAGGGAAGCAGCACCCCCCAGTTGAGGCCGGAGGAGCGACAGCACGTGGTGCAGCCTCCTGGCAGCCGACAGCAAGCTGCGATTGGAGTCGAGTTTGCTGCGCCGTCCACTCTGGCGAGCACGGTTCCCTACCGTCTCGGCCAGCCATCGAGCGAGCAGCGTCGTCAACAGCAGCACCAGCCGAACTTTGACGACTCTGCCGAAGCGCTGGGCGCTGGCAGCAGTGGCGGTTCAGTCGCCGAGTTGGGGCCCTACAACAAGGACCTCATCGAGAAGAGCGGCTGCTTCTCTGGCTCAGTGGACGAGATGACGGTGGAGGCGTTGCTCTTCCGGTTCGAGCAGAAGGTCAAGGGCGCGCGCGAGCCGCGCTCGCGCTGGGGTTACTACCTCATGTCCTGGCTCACCGGACCCGCAGAGCTCGCGCTCATCAAGTATCAGCATCAGCTCGGCAAGGAGCAGCTGTCGTTTGATGAGATCGCGGGCAAGCTGCAGGAGCTTTACGGGATCAATCGCAACTACCTCTACTACTACCACCAGCTCCAGGCCATCCGATGGGAAGGGCAGACGATCGACCAGCTGTTGGCCGAGATCAGGGACTTGGCCATGAAAGCCTATCCCGACCACACGACGGAGCAGTGGGCCCACGAGGCGAGGATGGTGCTGATGCGCGTCGTGCCCGAAGAACTGCAGATGCAGGTCCTCTCGATGCACTGACAGCCATTGGACGACATCGTCACCTGGTTGCGGCACGCCGGCGAGATGTCGGAGGCTCGCCGAAAGAGGGAGCAGCTCTTCGACGAAGCCGTGGCGGCGAGAGTGGCTGGCCAGGGGTCAGCGAGGCAGAAGCCTCCCCGCAACCAGAGTGGACAGTTTGCGAGCCAGGGGCCGCAGTCGTCGACGCGCAAGCAGCGACAGCAGCAGGATGCGTCCCTGCAGGAGGAGCCGCCGGGACGACAGAAGTTCACCACCGACTTCCGAAAGCCGGTGGAGACGGCCGAGCAGCCAGTGGTCCAGCAGCGACACTATGGGCCGCTGACGTGCTACAACTGCAATGGCCAAGGGCACATTGCCCGCGACTGTCCACAGCCGGCTACGCGTCAGAGCGGACGCGGCCGTGGTGGCGGTCAGCGCGGTGGCCATGGCGGTTGGAAGGGCCGTGGCGCGCACGCTCACATGGTGGAGCCGCGCCCTGGGCAGCACAAGCGCGACTACAAGACGAAGTCTCGACAAGAGGAGGGAGAGGCGGTTGCGGAAGAGCAGAGCACGCCCGCCTCCAGCACCCAGCCCATCCAGCAGGAGCAGAGCTGGACTGGCGCCTTGGAGGTGCTCGTCGAGAGCAATGAGGTGGAGACGCGAGACGCGTCGCTGAAGAAGGAGGTCAGCATGAGTGTCGAGAAGTGCGATGGCGACACTGGCCAGGGGCCAACGCCTGTGGTGTTCGCACAGATCGACGGCCATCAGCACGTGCGACTTCTCGCTGACACTGGAGCTGGACCGGCATTGCTGATCGACCTGAGGATGGTCGAGCGCCTGATGTGTCATCTGAAAGTCGCTGACTTTTTGGCACAAGTGACGCGAGTGCGGAACGTGAAGTTGCACTCCAGCTCAGGCGACGAGGTCCGCGTCCTGGGTGTCGTGAAGGTCGACGTGACGCTGAATGGCATCACCAAGAAGTTGCCGCTGACCATCACGAAGGGCATGCACCAGTCGGCCCACCACGACGGCATCATGGGCTCGGCTGCCCTGACTGCCTTTGGCTTCAAGTTCGTGGCACCGACCAGCGGCAAGTGCCTGCTCAGTGGCCTGCAGTACGACGTGAGCAACGAGCCCGACAGCCAGCGACGGCTGACGGCGCAGTGTAGTCTGACCAGCTCGAGGCCGAGCGTCGACACACTGCGAGCTATCGTCATCAGCGGACTCCAGGAGTTCTGCAAGGAGGAAGGCCTCAGCACTGAGCAGTGCACATCGACAGTGAACAGCGTCAGTTGCCAGTGCAGCGACTCGACGCAGAGCAAGGAGGATGTGGCACCGCTCGAGGGCAGAGAGCTCTGCGAGTTGGCCGACTCCGACGACGATACAGAACGTAAGACTCCGCTGTTGCGTCGAGCAGTTTCTCAAAGTCGAGTCGAGTCCAAAGGGAGTGGCGTGCAGCTTCTGGAGATCGAGCAGCCGGAATTGCTGCAGCTGCAGGACGTCACTCTGTGCCACTGGAACAAGAGGACGATCAAGGCAAAAGTGTCGACAGTCTACCTGAGCGAGCTGAGGAGCAGGCTCGGCGACGAGCGCCTCACGCAGGAGTCGACTGACGTCCGTCTGTTGTTCCAACCGACGGAGTCGGCACAGGAGAGATGGCATCTCGAGGAGGGCCTAGTGTCGATGGAGGAAGACGGCACGTTCGTCATCTGGCGGGAGCCTGGATACGAGGGCACCTCGGAGATCGACCCATACTTGGGCACCATTGAGGTGGTGGAGCCCCTCTCCTGGGAGCAGCTGAGGCAGGAGGCCCGACGGCCAACGCCGACAGAGCTGCGAGCCGAAGTCGACAGGCGCGTGACGCAGCTCGAGGCGAACGGCATCGATTGCCACGCCGGCACTGCGCTGACACCGGAGAGAAAGCGGAAGCTGCAGGAATCGCTCAGAGTGGGAGCGCAGCTGACGCCAGAGCAGAGAGAGCAGTTCCTCGAAGTGGTTTTCCACAACCACTTGGCCTTTGCTGTCGAGGAGGACGAACTCGGCGAGTACGACGCCGATGAAGCGGAGATCGACACGCAGGGAGCGACTCCGATCGCTCTGCCTCTGCGCCGCTTCAAGTACCGAGAGCGGATGGAGATTGACAAGGCCATCGAGAAGCTCAAGAAGCTGGGTGTGATCCAGGAGTCGCATAGCGAGTGGGCGTCCGCCGTGGTGCCCGTCGCTAAGCCGGACGGCAGCATTCGAGTCACGCTTGACTACCGAAAGCTGAACACCGTCGTGCGCTCCGACAATCACCCTCTGCCGAGACTGGACGACCTCTTGGAGAGGTGCGGAAGGTCGTTCGACGGCAAGAGCTCGAAGCCCTGCCAGTACTTCTCGTCCATGGACTTGAAGATGGGCTACTTCCAAGTGAAGTTGAAGGACGAGGACGCGCCGAAGACTGCGTTTCGGACTCACAGTGGCCTGTATGAGTGCCGACGCCTGCCGATGGGGCTGAAGACTAGTGGTGCGATCTTCCAGCGCATCATGAACAAGGTCTTCAGAGGCTTGCTGGACAACCCCAGGCAGAATGTCTTCGCGTACATCGACGACCTGTGCGCGACCTCGGTGACCTTCGAAGAGCATTTGGCCGTGCTCGAGGAAGTTCTGCGACGTCTGGTGAAGGCCAACCTGAAGATCAAGCCAGACAAGTGCGAGTTCTTCCAGGAGTCGATGAAGTTTCTGGGCCACATCGTATCGTCGAAGGGCGTGGCACCGAACCCACAGTTGCTGCAGGGAGTCCAGGACTACCCGGAACCTCAGAACGCCAAGGAGGCGAGGTCGTTTTACGGTCTGTGCTCCTTCTTCCGCAAGTTCATCAAGAACTTCGCCTGGGCGGCCGCACCTATCACCAAGGTGATGAGTGTGCACGGCACGTTCAGCTGGGAGGAGCCGCAGAAGGAGGCATTCCGTAAAATGAAAGCAGCGCTGCTGAGTCCGCCAGTTTTGGCCTATCCGAGATACGGTCAGCCCTGGTATATCGTCGTCGACGGGAGCAAGCTCGGAGTCGGAGCGGTCCTGGCACAGAAGACGGAGAAAGGCGTGTTGCAGCCAGTCGGCTACGCCAGCCGCGGGCTCAACAAGCACGAGGGCAACTACGTGATCTCTGAGATCGAGGCCCTCGCCGTCGTCTATTCTCTCAAGGTCTTTGGGGTGTATGTGCAGGGTCAGCAGGTCTTCATCATGACCGACCACAACGCGCTGACATACCTGATGCATACCAAGAACCCCTCAGGGAGGCTGCACCGTTGGGCGGTGGAGATCGCCGACTACCAGCCGACCTTTGTCTACAAGAAGGGGTGCCAGAACCAGGCTGCCGACGCGCTGAGCCGCTGCTTCCGAGGATTCACGGACGTGCCCAACATTGGCGACGAGCCTATCAAGGATGGCTCTCTGTTGGACGTCCAGTCGGCATCGATCTCGTACATGCAGCTGCGTGGCGAAGCGCGCAAGAGCCGCAAGGGGCTGTCGGACGAGTCAGCCGAGGCGCGTAAGTCTCAGGAGGAGGATCCTGAGCTCGCCAAGGCGTTCGCTGATCTCGAGAGTGGAGATCTCCGACGAGCCGGCCAGTGGACGAAGTTCCAAGTGGTCGACGGCGTGCTGCAGTACGAGGCAGCGAACGGCTACAGGAAGGTGGTGCCGGCTCTGCTGAGACGAGTCATCATGAAGGAGGCGCACTCGGCACCGATGGGTGGTCACTTCAGCGGTCGACGCACTGCTGAGAAGATCAAGCAGGAGTACTGGTGGCCCAATCTGGTGTCCGACGTGGTCACATTCGTGGACGAGTGTTCGACCTGCGCCATGCGGAATGGACAGTCCCGACGTGCCAAAGTGCCTCTGTCACCGATAGAGCCGCCGGATCGGCCGTGGCAGATGGTGGGCATGGACGTCCTGAAGCTGGAGCTCACCGAGAAGGGCAACCTCAAGGTGTTGGTGCTCCAGGACTACCTGTCGAAGTTCGTCGTGGCATACGCCATGCCCGACGAAGAGACCAGCACGATCGTGCACCAGCTGGTGTCCTACTTCATCCCCAGCTTTGGTCTCCCCGAGATGTGGCTGTCTGACAGGGGGTCGCAGTTCACGTCCAAGCTCTTTGCAAAGCTCTTGCAAGTGATGGACGTGAAGCAGAAGCTGACCACTGCGTACCACCCCCAGACCGACGGGCTAGTCGAGCGAGCCAACAGGACCCTTCAAGAGATGCTGGCCAAGGTGTGTCACGAGCAGGACTGCGACTGGGACGAGGTGCTTGGCTTGGCCGTTTTCGCCTACAACAGCCAGCCGCACAGTGCCACTCAGTTGGCCCCGTTCCAAGTGCTGACAGGCAGGGAGCCGAAACTGCCTTCGTCGCAGGTCCTCGCCAAGGTGCCCAGCAGATACGCGTCGGCTATGGGGTCGTTTTGCGATCGCCTGCCGCACACCCTGTCGAGGTTGTGGCGGCTCGCGAAGGAGCGCATTGGGCAAGCGCAGAAGTCGCAAAAGGACTACCACGACCAGAGCGCCGACGAGACGCCCAAGTTCAAGAAAGGCGACCGTGTCTGGCTTCACCAGCCAGAGCACGACCACAAGCTAGGGCTACCGTTCTTCGGGCCCTACAGGATCGTCACGATCGCCGACAGTGGGGAAGCCGTCATCGAGTCATTCGATGACGACGAGAAACCGTTGAAGGTCACGGTGACGCGTCTGCGAAAGTGTAAGCTGTCAATGCCCCACGTCGAGCGCAAGATGAGCCGCAAGAAGAAGCGCGGCAGGAGGAAGCGGGCCGACGTCGCGGGAGTCACCCCGAGCGACGCGCCGCTTGGACAAGAGTCGACAGCGGAATTCGACGGGTTCGTCGAGCTGTTTCGACAGGAGGTGCCCACCCTGACTGTGCAGTCTCGCCAAGACGAGATCGGGCTGTCTGTCTCCTGCGTCGAGATGCAGAGGCATGACTACCCGAAGGATGCGCAGGGCAGTGGCGGCGAGCACCAGAAGATCAGCCGGACGGAGATGGGCCACAGTCGCTGGGACGGCTACGGCCAGGTCAAGGAGGTCGCTGTCGGGTCGAAGAAGACCGAGGAGACGAAGACAGCGCCGATGAAGGCTAGCAATAAGAAGGTGTTGCCTAGCTGTAAGGGTGGCAGTTTTAAGTCCAGCAGCAAGAACAGCAGACAGGAGCACTCTCGCTTGCGAGACGAGCACGAAGCCGAGGAGGGTGACGTGTCTCGAGTCAAGACGGAGCTGAAGCTGGGCAGGACTGCTCACTCCATGTCGCCTGTCAACGTCGACAGCCGACCAGTGAACCACAGTAGCGAGATGCTGTGGGCCAAGCAGAGCTCTTGGTCCGACGGCAAGCCGATCCAGTCTCTCGCTATGCAGGGAATTGCCAAGGAGAGACTCTTGGAGGCTCAAGCGCACTCCAGGGGAGAGGCGAACGCCCCTCTGGTCGGACTGACCGGCGTGAGGCGCCTCAGTCACTCCGAAGAGCAGCGGGCGACTGCTGGAGCGCGACTGTCGAGTGACGACAATGAGCCGAGCGGTCAGTTGGCGGTCACCGAGACAGTCAAACTGTCGGATACGGCGGGCAGGACCCTGCAGCCCGATGCCGACTTTGGTGACAGCGAGGCTAACGGCGCTGCGAAGATCCAGGGCCATGGCACGCAAGTGCTGAAGAACACCGGCAAAGCTGCCGACCAGGGCCAGGGCGATTCGATTGCGCCGGTCGGAGAGGCTCACTTCGCGGTCGAAGTGCAGGCGGTGGCTAGCTGTGAGCAGCGAACCATCCCTGAGCTTGGCCACTTGCTCGAGACGTCCAGTTCGCTGGATGAGCAAGGCCGGTTGCGCGTGAACCAGTGGTCAACTGCGATGCAGCGTCGGCCCAGAAATGCCAATGGGGACTGCTGTGGAAAGAAGAGAGTCTTGGAAAGCCTGGCAAAAGATGTGGTCAACTGGAAAAGCGTCCCACTGGCGCTGTGCTCGCCCATGAGCAACCCTGTGTTGGCTCTGGAGCACAGCGAGCGGAACCTGTTCCAGTTGGAGATGACTGAGTACAAGGTTGGAGTGGACAAGGAGGGAGGACAGTCGACGACGGCTAAGCACCCGTTCCCCTTGCTAAAGACCTTGCAAGTGGGTGGCTCCCAAGGCAATGGCTAATTGTCTGCTGCGACGAAGAAGCGTGGACGAGGTCCACAATAGAGGAGGGAGACTGTAGAGACCGTGTGTCTCCCGCACCCTCTATCCCCCGTCGCCCCCTTTGAGCCTTCGTCGTCAGTATGTGTGCGTCGCCTTTGTCTGTCTGCCTGTGCGTCGCTCGTGGCAGCGGGCCGGCCAGCCAGCGAGCGCGCCGCATATACTTTGTGTGTAAAGGCCTCCCCTCCCCCACCCCCCTTCGCCCGTGGGAACGGCCTTTTCCGGTCGTTCCTCACTCTGGCTGTTTCTCGCTTTGCGCGCTCTCGACTGTGTGCCTGTCTGGCGTCGTGAGCGTTGGCTGTAGTGCATGTGTCAGCGCGCGCGCGACTGTTGTCGCCCCCTTGGGCTTCGCCGCGTGGCTAGGTCGTCGCGAGGGAAGGGAAGAGAAGGAAAGAAGAGAGAGAGTGTCGCACGCACGCACGCACGCGCGCCGCGACACTGCGTGGGTTTAAGCCGAAGTTGGACCGGTCTTGAGAGGAGGAGCGCAGTGGAGGAGGGTTGGAGCCGTCAGTCTAGGACTGACCTGAGGTTGGAAGGGGTGCGCGGTTGAGGTACCCGCCCCGTCGCCACCTCAGTCCC